>PVIJ01000426.1:0-181869 GCA_004024925.1 Scalopus aquaticus
GCACCACCTGGCACGCCCGCAGTTGTGGGGCGGGGGTGCAGTGGCGCGCGCACGACTGGAGGTCGGCGCAGGGTGGGCGCACAGCTTAAGGTCAGCAGCGGTGGCAAGGGGCGTGCGCCTAGAGGGACCGAGGGTGGGGGCGTGGACTGGAGGGTGGAGGCGTGGCGGCGTCAGGTGCGCGAGGGGCTGGAGGGCTGGGGCGCGGGCGGTGGAAGCAGCGGGGGGGGGTGGGGATGCAGCTGGAGAGCGGGAGTGCGGCTGTTTGCTCGGCTGGAGGGTGGGGGTGTGGCGGTGTGGGGTGCGCACACTTTGAGGGCTTTGGCACACCTCGGTGGGGTTGCCCTGACCTAGCTCCCTCTTCTGCGCTGGGCAGAGCGGGAAGTGCCAACCGAGCGAGGCTTTTGTTCCGCACTTCTCCGGTGCCTGGAGGGAAGTTGCAGCAGCCTAGCCCGCCATCTTTATCTGTGGGTTATGAAGCTGACTGCCTCCCGTGGTAATTCTCTGCAAGCGGCACAATGGAACTGCCTCAGGAGCTCTCGCTCTCTTGCATGGGACAGGACAGAAAGTTCCTATGGCGCGTGGCTTATATCCTGTTTCTCCTGTACCTGTAGCTGGGAGTTTCTTTTTTCCCCCCGCGTTTCCTCCAGTGGTTAGCTATTAATAGTGTCACTGAATGGGTGGGTAGACCACTACCCCCGAGTTCCATTCCAGAGAGGAGATAGAGTGCTGGCTCCGTAATGGAGGTGGGGGTAAGGGCCACACTGCGGCTGCCCGGTGCTTTGTCCCGTGTCCCACCAACTTCCCCAGTGCACTCTGCCCTTTCCAGGGCTCTTTTGCTACCTGGAGGGACTGCTGGTGTCAGTCTCTAGTTTTATCACTCTGCGGTGCCCGGGAAAACGCCTCTGCCCATTTTTTTTTTTCCTGGGTTTCCTCAGGTGCCTCTCGTCTTGGTCTCCTGGTCCGGTTTTGTGTTGAGGGGAGGGGAGAGGGGATCTGGTGGTTCTTTCTTCTCCTTGATCAGTCTTTTTAGCTTCTTTCCAAGTTTTACTCACCCATGAGGGTGTTAGATTTATGTAGCGTTTCTGGATCTTCTCTGGGTTTGGCTGATGTCTCTTTATCAGCGGCTTTTCTTTTGGGAGAGTTGATACTAGCTTCCCTTCACCGCCATGTTGATCGATCCTTCTTGTTTTTTGATGTGAGCCTGTATTGCTATGTATTTTCCTCTTATAACTGCTTTTGCTGTGTCCCAAACATTCTGGAAGGTTGTGGCCTCATTGTTATTCATCTCTAGATACTTTTTAATTTATTCTTTGATTTCCTCATTGACCCAGTGGTCTTCCAATAGAGTGGGTTTCAATCTCCATGAGGTAGGAGGGTTCCTTGTTTTCTTTTCGTGGTTTATTTCCAGTTTGATGCTTTTATGGTCAGAGAGGATAGTTGGTATGATTTTGACCTTGGTATTTCTGTTGACGTTTGTCTTGTGTCCCAATGTGTGATCTATCCTGGAGAATGTTCCGTGAGCACTTGAGAAGAATGTGTATTCAGATTTTTTTGGGTGCAGTGTCCTGTGTATGTCTGTTAAACCCACGAGATCTAAGTCTTTATTTAGAGCTTTAGTATCCTTGTTTATTTTTTGTCTCACTGATCTGTCCATTTGTGAGAGTGGGGTGTTGAAGTCTCCCATTATTTATGTATTTTCTCTAATGTCTTTTTTCAGAGATGTTAATAGTTGTCTGATATATTTTGGTGCTCCTTCATTTGGTGCCTATATGTTGATGAGTGTTATGTCTTCTTGATAAATTGTTCCTTTAGTCAAAATGTAATGACTCTATGTCTCTTTTTACTTTTTTAAGTTTAAAGTCTATTTTATCTGATATAAGTATAGCTGTTACTGCCTTCTTTTTTGGTCCGTTTGATTGTAGAATTGTTTTCCAACCTTTTACTTTCAATTTGTGCTTATCTTTTGTAGTTAGATGTGTTTCCTGTAGGCAGGAAAAGGTTGGATTCTGTTTTTTAATCCAGTCTGCTACTCCGTGTCTTTTTATTTATGAGTTTAATCCATTTACGTGCAGAGTTAATATTGGTATGCTGAAGTCCATATTGGTCATTTTGTTGGCCTTTTTGTGATTTTATTCCTTTCTTATTTCTGTTCTACCTATTCATTCTTCTGTTGGTTTTGACTTTAGGGTTTCTTGTGGTATTTTTTTGGAGTGGGGATTTAGTAGTGGTGAATTTCTGGAGATTTTGTTTGTCTGAAAGGTTTTTATTTTTCCTTCATAGAGGAAGGAGAGCTTTGCAGGGTAGAGTATTCTTAGTTGGAATTTTTTAGCTTGGAGTTTGTTAAATATGTCGGACCATTCTCTTCTAGCCCCTAATGTTTCCTCAGAGAAGCCTGATGCCATCCTGATAGGTTTTCCTTTGTAGGTTATCTGTTTCTTCGTCCTTGTCCTTATCATTTTCATGATTTTTTCTTTGTCTTGAAACTTTGGAAGTCTTACTATTATATGTCTTGGTGTATTTTTGTTTTTGTTATGATAATTTGGTGATCTAGCTTCCTGTAACTCTATTTTCATATCCTTCTTTATGTTTGGGAAGTTCTCTTTGATTATCTCCTTTGAATAGCTTTTCGGTTCCTTGATCTCTCTCCTCACCTTCTGGGACTCCTATTTCTCGTGTTTATCCTTTCCTCATGGTGTCTGATATTTCTCTGATTTCTTCTTAACTCTTTTTTCTTTGTACTTCTCCTTCTTTCTCTTTTTTGGTCCTTTCTGTATCCATATCTTTGAGAGTACTAATACATCTCTCCATTTCATAAATTCTATTTTTGTTGCTTTTTCCAGAGTTCTTTAGGTCTTCCAATGATCTTATAATCTCCTGCATTTCTTTCCTTTCCTTCTCTAGGGTCTCAATTCTATTGCTCTGATCATTCATTATTTTTGTCATACTGTTCTTTTCCCTTTCGTTTTCTATATGTTTTTTAATCATGAACATTTTAAACTCTTTATCTGGCATGGAGAAAAGCTCTTCTATGTCATTATTGTGTTCTGGTGGCTGATTTTCTTTTTGTGTCATGGCCTCTCCCTGTGGGCTTGCTTGGTTATTTGTGGTTTTTCTTCTCCTTGTTGTTTGTCTTCTGATTTTTTCTACCCCTTGGGACACTGTACTACTGATGTTGGCAGGCATTTCTTCGGAGTGCTCCTTCTGGGGTGTCTGAAATTGGTGGTCTGACCAAGTCCACCCCTATTACTCCAGAGTTCCACAGTCCTGCTGGGGTGCTGTCCTGCTGCTCCAGGTGCCAAGGGGTCACTTCTATCCCCTATGACAGCTGCATGCTGGCCTGTTGTTCTGTAGATCCGGGCACCTGGGAGTCTACTCCTGCCCCACGTGTGTGCTGCCCTTTGGCTGTTTCAATTGCTGAGGGTGGGTGGGTGGGGTCTGCTCCCTTCCTGCCAGTGAACACTCACTGGCACACCTGGTGCCTGGTCACTGCTTCTAGTGTCTGGGGTGGGGCTCCACTCCTTCCTTGTGCTCCTGCAGCATGACTGGTTCCAGACCTGGGGGGGCCCTCCTGCAGTTGAAGTGTGCTGTGCACGACTGTTCCTTCCCCTGTGGTGCCGGGAGTCTTCCTCCCCGAGCTCATCTGGGGGCCCAGCCAGAGCAGTGGCCAGAGGTGTGGAGTTGGTTTTTCAGTCCCTAAAATCTCCTGGGCAGAGGCCTGGAGGCTAGTCTGCTCCCAGCAGCTACTCTCCAGTCCTTGTGCTCACCCTCCTGCAGTTGGGGTGCACTGCACACGAAGGTTCCTTCCCCTATGGTGCCAGGAGTCTTCCTCCCACCTGAATGAATTTCTTGTAAGTTTTGCTTTTCCTGTACTATTCATATGTAATAGTAAATTCGTGGTTAAGATACTTTCATATTTAAGTGATCTGTTGAGCAAATGTCCCCAAAAACACTTAAAATGCTCATAATTTATGGACTTAGCATGCACCTAAAGGTATTTTAGAAGTGTGACACTGAATGAGAGTTAGCACTTGCAAAGGACTAACATTCCTGGAGGATGGGAACAGTGATCATATACGTATGAACTGCCTTGCCTTGGATAGTTGGTAGGGGGCAGCAACAGACCAGAAATTATGATTAATCAGGAAGTTGGAAGGGTTCTTTTTAATGTTATTATTTCATTTATTTATTTTCTGAAATAAAACAGTATAGCTGCAAAGCAAGTAAACAATAAAGAAGCAGGATGTAACTAATTTATAGAATTTAGGTTATCTCAGCCTTTATGTTATACTCTTTCCATAGCAACTTATTTTTCAAAACTCTAAGCTTCATTTTATTGCGTTTTATTGTGATTCTTGGCTTGTTTTTTCTTAACATCTTAATTTTTTCTCTTTGCAAGCACTGAAAATTTCAGTGCTCCCTTATCAACAGGAGGGTATAGCATATCTGAACTTCTATTTTGCTTAAAAATCGATCAACTATTATGAAGATTATGTCCCTGGGCATTAACTGATCAAGCTTCAGTTACAGAAAAAAACAATCCATTCTAGCTTAAACAGAAATGGTAGTTTTAATACTGGGTGTTAAATGACTTGTAGAGCTGCTGGGAGTGCTAGTGGAACAGTCTCTGAGTCAGTGGTCCTTAACCTTGGCCTTGCCCCCAGGTCACTTTGACTGTATTGATTCTGGAGTATACTGCAGACACTCACTCAGAACCTCTGGATGTGTGTGTGTGCATAATTAACAAGCTCCCCAGGTAGAGTCAAAGTTGAGAAACTCTTTTGAGGCTGAGGTGTCAGGATTGACTCTCACTGCAGAGTCCTTGGGCCACCAAGGGAATTATTGATTCTATCTGTGATCAGAAAACCATGTGTTGAGTTGGGAAACTTCTGGCTTTAAAACCCTGCCTCCCTGCTTTCATGATCTGGAAACCGCCATCACCAAGAAGCTGCCACTCTAGAACCTGCCACACTTGCTATTATGCTATTAACTAGAAAATAAATGTCCTGCAGTCTGCTTCTTGGTGTCCAAGATGCTAGCGCTGTGGTGACCTCAGTTCACAATGCCACAGAAAAACTAAGCTCCCCCATGACTGTGCTTATCTCAGGGCCAGCAGCAGAAGGCTCTGCCTTACTCCACAGTCAGTGCTATTTCTGATGGCCAAATTTCTATCACCCAGGGGTTCTTAATTGTGAGAACATGCAGGGGATGTAGTTTTAAACTTCCAAGCTCTTCAGAATAGAGATGCAACTTAGAAAGAGACTGCTATGGATGTTGTATAATGACCTAGTGTTCCACCCAAGGACCATGTAATAGATGAGTTGTTTTAAAGACAGGAGAATGCTTGCTGTCACACTAGCCTTGATCTGAGAGGCATTCATACTTTCAGGGATTGTGGGTGTGCGTGAGCATGTGTACTAAGGAACTTCTATAGAAAAAATCTGACCCTGACTGAAGTTTGTGTACGGGGGATATTGGAAAGGAAGGGCCTGTGTTACCTGCTTTGTGTCTGAATTGGTGTTTGTCCCTTTCTCTCCTTTCCCATCTTAGAGCTATATCTCCAATCCTGGGCACCCTCTGTTCAAAATCTGACTTTACTGTATCATATTTTCCTCACTTCTTTATCTGTTCTGATATACTTCGTGGTTGATATTTTTTCCCCCTTCTGGAAATGAGCTCAGTTTCTGTAACACGTTCTTTCATTAGTTATTATATTTGATTATCTATTTGTGCTTTTAAAATATCAGTTAAAATCTTCTTTGGTGTTTTGAAAGTCAATGTTTAGTCTTATATTTGCCTGATCATGATTTACAGGTTCACTAAAAATTTACTTATTTTGGCATAGAACAACTGGGGTGTAGGTCAGAGATGGAGGGTGAGGTGATTCACTGGAGACAAAATGGGGAGCAGAACAAAAGGATATACTGAAATACACAGCTGAGGGGAACAGCAGGCGAGATAGGAGAGGTCTGCTGTGCCATATGAGGGTTATCTCCCTGGCCGGGGGATCAAACTCAGGCCATGATGGTGATAGTGCTGAGACCATAGGCCACCAGGAAGGCCTGACAAAAAATTTAAATCATGTGCCCATATACTGAAATAGTTACAAAATATTTTTAAATGAATGATGTTACTCATGCAGTACGCAAGACCTTATTTTGAAATGTTATGAAAATATATAATAAGATATTAAAATGGACTTTTGAAAAATAAATTTTTAATTTCATGTGACGGGCACATGAAAAAATGCTCATCATCATGGAAATGCAAATCAAAACCAGAATGAGATAGCATCTCACACCTGTGAGAACAGCCCATATCAAAAAGACCAGAGACAGTAAGTCTTGGTGAGAATGCGGAGAAAAATTCAGAAGTTTTGGACACTGCTGGTGGGAATGTAGAGCGGTCAGTTACCTATGGAAAACAGTCTGGAGGTTTCTCAAAATATTAAAAAATAGAGCTACCATATGATTAAGCATTTCAATTCCTAAGTATCTTCTTGAAGAATGCAAAAACAGTAATTTGAAGGGATATGTGCACTCCAATGTTCATTGCAGCACTATTCACAATAGTCAACTTATGGAAACAACCCAAGTGCCCAAGGACAGATAAATGGGTTAGAAAAATGCGGTATATATAAACAACGGAATACTATTCAGCTATTTTTTTAAAAAAGTAAACTCTTGTTATTTGTGACAACATGGTTGGAACTGGAGAGGATAATGTCACCTGAAGTAAGTCAGAAGGACAAAGACAAATACTGGATGGTTTTATTTATGTGAAACATAGAGAAACAAAACAAAGGGTCAGACAGTACCAAATCAATAACAAACTGTAGAAATCAGACTGGAATGGAGGCTGTAAGACTGGGAGGAGGAGGGGGGAAACAAAGCACAGAGGGAGAACAATGGACTATGGTACAGGAGTGTGGGTGTCTCCGTGGTGAGTGTGGTGTGGTGATGTGCTCCTGAGGAGGTGTGATCCTGGGCCTCTGAATCATGTACAAATGTTGTAAACCAATGATATCTCAAAAAAAAAAATATTCAGGGTTATAAATATGCTGATGGATAAAGATATTTTAGTTCTCCATGAAACATACCTTAATATCCAGATTTCTAAGAAATCATCTAGGATGGCTGTCAACTCACCCTTTGTTTTGATGAAAAGATTGTAGGTACCTCCTCAGTTTAATGTTATTTGAACACAGAGACTGGTTATTTGTTCCTACTTAACAGATTTTGGGGTCTAGTCATTTTTACACCCATACCATAAAGTCAGGATTTACCTGTTCTTTGTATTGCTTTACATGATTATATATCACACACATTGTTTTAAAAGATTCAGTTAAGAGAATAACTTGATTAGGTTTTAAATTCAACCAGCAAAAAAACTTAATTATTTTAAAGCTGTTGCTCAGGCTACAAAATTAAGAAAATTTTCATCCTTTTTAATCATGTATAGTATATGAAGAACCTGCTTGTTTGAATCAGAAGCCAAGAAAACATATACTCATACAGTGTTGCTAATAGTATATTAAATTGGTTCAGCACTTTGAAAAATAATTTGGCATTATGTATCAAGAACAATACACCCTTATGCTCTTTGATGTGTTATTCTAACTTCTAAATAATTAAAAAATATGGAATGAAGCTACTCGCATGAATGTTCCCTTCCCAGTATTTTTTGCAGTGAAACATTAGAAGTAACCTGAGTGTGTGATGATAGGAACCTGGCTGGTAAATTTATGTTTAGATCCACTTAAGAAACTATCATGAAATTTCTAAACTATTCTTTGGGAAGACTATAAAATGGAAAAAGAATAAAAGTTGAAATAATATTATGTATTTAACTACTTAAAACATAGATACACATGAGAATATACAAAAATGATAAATGTTCTATTAGGGATATGGATGATTTTTTCCTTCTTTCAAACATTTTTCTAATTATGCATACATATTTCCATCATTTAAAATTAGCTTAAACATTAATAACAAGTGCTTAAAATTTCTAAAGTTTTAAAATCATGTATTATTGGCTATCCATGCTAAAATAAATATTTGTTTGCTAAGTTCTGCTGTTTTCAAACAGTAAATTTCTTAGCTAAGCAAATGTCAATTGCTGCTGTAGCATTTCTGCAATAAAGTTACATAATAATTGGCAGAGATACTCTTGGGTAAATGTGGAGAAAAATCAAAGACAAAGAAAAGGAAAATGTCAACCCTCCCAGTCAGTGACAGGATCAATAATAGTCAGTGACAGGACCTCAACCAAGTTTGAGATCTTACTTGGGAGAAGACACTAAATAATCAACAGGATGAGGGAGATTTAGGAGGAGGAGGAGGTATACCAGACCAAGTAGATGGAAGAACAAGTTAAAAAAAAAAAAAGGGTGTGTTCAGAGAGCAGAATAATCCAAAGCGTCTTCATTATAGGTCATTTAAAATTTATAGGATGGGGATTAGCAGGTATAAAGAGGTTAGTGGTGGCTGAAGACCTTTGGTCTTATTTGGAATGCTCTATAGAAACTCTAAACACATGCCATGAAAAAGTCACATGTCTAAGCCGATTCTAGGGACTGTACGGAATGAACCAGAAGGGAGAGGAGAGGAAGGCCTAAGTTAATGAGGTTTCTGCAGTAAACTAGGACCTTCACTGCCTAAAATGATCTGAATTAGCATTTCCAGACATATTTTAAAAAGACTTAACCACATTCTAACAAAGTTTGATGTGATTAGATGATGGTCAGTTTTCCCCTAATAGAATTGGTACATAATATTGAATCAGATTGCAGAGGATTATTTTTAACTCAATGGTCAGATGCAGAAAAATATGTAAAGGTATTGAAGCCAACACACATGTTAAGAAGTGAAAGGACTTGGAATTCTCTTTTTTTTAATTGTTATTTATATCTTTTACATTTTGTATTCCCCTTGGGTAACCCACCACCAATTCAACCGTGACCCATCACCATGGTCCCTTGGAGTAGAAAAGGAATTCTATTTTTTTAATTGCATTTTTTTAAATTGATGGAGCATTATTTTCCACTGTATTATTTACTGCTATATGTTTACACCTCTTAACATGTATGTTATCACAGCACGTCCACCACGTGGACACCCATCACCTCTGACCATAGCCCATTGTGCTTCCTCACCTTTTCCCTCCTTACTCACCACCCTCCCTTTCTAGTAACTTCAACTGACTGTGAGATTTCTAGGTTTTGTTTTGGTTTTGTTTTGTCTGTTCCTTTGTTATGCTTCTGTACAGGTCAATTACGAGTGAAATCATTGTCTTACTCCTTCTGACTTATTTAGCATAAAGCGATTTGTATACAGGTTCTGTAAAATGGTGGACTGCTTTATATTAAGACTTAATAGCGCGCCAGGAAGCAAAATGTTTTACCTATCAATTGTCCTAACCTCCTCCCTGGGCAACTGGCATGCTGAACAAGATAAAAACAACAAAAAAAACCCATCAAAACTGTATGTGTGAACAGCAGTCAAGGTAACTTTTCTTTTTCTGGTTCCACTAACCTAGAAGTTTAGATTTTTAGTTTTTCGTCCCAGAAAATATCACAATCCATTTAGAATATATTGCCCCAAAGCATTTCGGATTCAATTAAAGCAATGAAGACATCGCAGGCACCATGTTATGAATTGGGGTAAAGTCACCAGATAGACTTTTCAACCGCCTAAACAACTAATGAAAATAATTAAAAAAAAAAAAACCCAAGCATTAACTCACTAATCAAATACCCCTAAACCACCAAAGCTTTCATTTGAATAGCAATCGTTTTCGGTATCACACTGCTGCCATCTGTGCAGAGCACCGGCTTTATTTACAACGTTGTGAAAGGAGCTAAGGGAGCGCGAGCTTCCCGGGCAGCCGTCCGGGTACCCCGCCGGGAGAGGGGGAGGGGGGCAGGGACGGCAGAGACCGTGGCGTCACCGCGGCCGGCGGCCTCGTTCCGGGCGTCGGGGCTGCCAGCCGCCTCATTTGTCGGTTCCGACCCGTGACTCCGGCGCGACCGCGTCCCGGGCCGCTGCCAGGCGCGGGGTGCAACAAGCGATCCCATGTGCCCCTTCCCTCTCGCGGCCGCCGCAGTCGACGCGCCCCAAATCCCGCTCCGGCTCCTCGGCAGAGGCTTCGCCGCCGCCATGTCTACCGCCGGACCCCTCAAATCCGTGGACTACGAAGTGTTCGGGAGAGTGCAGGGTACGACCCCCATACGGCGGGAGATCTAGGAGGTGTCAGGGGAAGAGGGAGAGGCCTGCGAGAAGCTCCCCTCCACCTAAGGAAACCCCCTCCCCGGCACGGTCGTGACTTCCGCTCGGCCGTGACACAGCAGCGCGGCGGGAAGGGGGGGGTGCGCATGCGCTCTGGTGGGCGGCAAGGCCGAGAAAAGAGAGAACCGGAAGGGGGGGCGGGGCCTCCTGCCGGAGGTGCGCGCGTCCCGCGGGTGTTGGCTCCGGGGCGCAGGGGCGGGGTTGCTGGACCTTCAAGGGAGCGGTGAACTTGGGTGGGAAAAGAAAGAGAAGGTCGTGAATGAGTGGTCTCACTTGCTTCTGAAACTACTAAGTTGGACTTGATTTAAACAAGGGCACCTACATGATATTTGAGGGTTCTTGATTATCAGAGATAATGCTCTCTCTCCCCCTCTTAACAGAATTAAGTTATCTAATTTTTTTTCTTAAGTTTAAATAATTACAGCGAATGTAATTGTACTGTAAAAATGGTTATTTGTAAGTTAAAATGTGAAATCACTCTGAAGTTTACCTACTGTATAGGGAAGTGATTTGATTCTTAACATAAATCCCTGAAAACTTATTAACAGTGGGCAATTCTTCTGTTCTTTTACTCTTTTTAATTTCCACTTCACTCCCCCACAGAACTGTGTGCCGCGGTTACCACGGGTTAGGAGCCCCTCTCCCAGAGCTGTGTCAAGTGGGTTGTCTTGAGATGATACCAATTTTGGCCTTGCAAGCTCAGGAGAAACTTGCCATTTTTAACTACGTAGAAGAATGAAAAGTGAGGGTATTTCCCAGAATTAGGGTTTTTTATCAGAAATAACCTTTCTATTGGTGAAACCTGATGCAGGGCAAACATCTAACTACAGAGCATCTGATCTGCCTTGTGTGAGTCAGCTCACTGTCTCGGTCATGGGCATCCTCCTCCTTCTTGAAACCCCAGATGGGCTGTCCTAGTCCTTAACCCTGAAAATAAATTCTCATTTTACCCCATTGGCTTTAGAGTCTGCATTCACGTAGATTCTTCATAGCCATGTAACTAACTTTGTTTTTTCTCCTGTGAGTTTGTCTGATGTTAATTCGATTGCCCCATACCCTGAGAAGAAATTACAGGGGTAGGGGGAAATTTCCTCTCTGCCCCTACATTATCCTTGAGATCACCCTAACAATATGTGTATGTAGTGTGTACATATAGATACACATGTACTTATATATTTTCTTCATTTCCTTTCATCATAAAACTGTTAATTTTTTTCTTCTGGTTTTAGTTACTATTGGAATTATTATTAGGAATGAAAATAATATAAATACATGAAAAAGAATAGTAAACATTAAATTTAAAAGGTACAATTGTATTGCAAATTTATTCTTAAGGAGAAAGCTGGGAGTGCTTATGGAAGCTTGATTAAAGGAAGGGTTGTATTATTTTTTTATTTGGTACTCTAGATGATGTTACACTTTGGGGCAATGTACCAGAGGAGGCTTAAGGATGGGTAACAGTACAACTTATGGAAAAGGATGGGCCTTTCTTTCATAGGGTGCTTGTGAAAAGGGAGGTAGGAAAGGAGAACCTCAACAGACTGAGGTGTCTTTTTAGGAAAGAATATGTATAGATTGAAGATCTGGAAATTGATTCCTTTAAAATAATCCATGACTTTTAACCTTTAGAAAACTTGTGGGCATAGCAGGGGCATGGTAACTTGGGTTGAAGTCATTAAATCACATTAAATAAAGTCTGAAAATGGTAGCTTAGATCACCCGACAAAATATTTGGACTATTGGACAGAGGTGGCAATAGTTAAGAAGTGTGTGTGTGTGTGTGTGTGTGTGTGTGTACACCTGTGATGTTTACTTGGAGTGTTTCATGTGCTGAGCATCTTACAATTAGTAATCCTCATCACAATTTTGTGAGATTTGTGCCTCATTCCTATTATAACAATGAGAACATGACTACAAATGAGGGTCTGTAACTTGGACAAATCAAGTAGATAAGTGGGGTTTGATCTTGCATCTCTCTGACTCTAAAGTTTGAACTTTTCAATCAGGCATTTATTTTTGTTAACGAGCAATATATTTCTATTGATTTAAAACAATGTAATTGCACTGTTGTGCACATGGTGGTCACATGGTATATAAAGATCAATTTTGGGCAGCAGTACACATACAGGAAAGAGAAATATACTATAAATAAACTGGGCTTTAAAAAATCAGCTTTAGGACAATAACTCCTATAGTTTGTAGCATGTTAACTGAAAGGAAGTACTGGAATGCTACTGATTTATCCAAGGACAAAAATCACTCACATTTTTGCACACATATACACTATCTTTTGTTAGAAATTAGCTTTGTATTCAGTATTTTTATGAATTGTCTTATTTAATTCTCAACACTGATTTCAATCATTTCTCTTTTTTAACAGATAGATTGATAAATTGAATGATAGATAACTTTCTTACATTACACAGTGAGTTAAAAGCGCTGGGGTTTGAACCTTTATACCCTGATACCAGAGCCCATTCTCTTAATCACTATATAGTATCAATTGTCCTGTTAGTACCCTTTCCACTGTTATTTTGCCTTGCTCCTCATTTATCCACTAAAGACAAATGTATATATGATTGTAAGACATTTAAACTTGGTTATCTGGGCCATTCTAAATGACTCTGAGGGCATTTTTATGGTCCTTTTGATGCCAAGGGAGTTTGACTTGATCAGGAAGCAGTCAGCTCACGCAGTAACGATAGCTTTTTTGTTCTTTGCTGCCAATTTCTGCCACAAGTTGTTTATATCAAATATGTGCCTTACAAAATCATAGTTTTCTTGTGGATTCCTCAAGAAATTAATATGTTACTTGCCTTTTGTCTGTCATAATGATTATATAGGAAAAATTGACAAGCAAAAATTAAAAAATTTTATTTTAATAAAAAGTTTTGGGTTATCGGAAAAGTCATGATGCATTTTTGCAACAGATGGCACTAATTCATTTTTAGAAGTAGTAGAGTCATTCACATCTATGTTATTGCTAGTCATTTGACAGTTGACAGTTCTAGCTTCATTTAAAAAAAAAATGGGCCATTTGCTTGAGTTCTGGAGATTTTAGAAGTTGAAGAATGAAGGCCAAACTCTGTACTTTCACCATTTTACTGTTTTATTTCTATAAAGGGAAGAATGTGCATCAAGCTTGTGAAAAGTTGCGTAAAACTTACAGTTACAGTGCTCTACAAGAACGTCAGTGCCAATGATGATTCAGGAAATTCCGTGCTGGTGATTTTGATTTCAACGACACTTCTCAGTCAGGGAGGCCCACCAAGGTTGATGATGACAAAATAAAGGCACTGATTGAGTCAAACCCACGTTACGAAACACGAGAGATAAAGAAACATTTGAACATCCATCATTCAAACATTCATCTGAAAAAGTTGGGATACATAAGCGAGCTCCATATTTGGGTTCTTCATAAACTCAAAGAATTTCATTTGATAGCGCATGTGAACATATGCCACATGCTCATTAAACATGAAGAAAACGATCCTTTTTTGAAGCGACTGATAGCTGGGGATCAGAAGGGGGCTGTTTATAGCAATGTGGTGCACAGTCTTGGTCCCGACTTGGTCTTCGCCTCAAATTACATATAAAGCAGACATTCATCAGAGGAAGGCTATGCTCTCAGTGTGGTGGGATTAAAGGTGTCGTGTTTTTCGAGCTCCTACCAAGGAACCAAACAATTCGAATGTGTACTGTCAGCAATTGGACAGTTTGAATGAATCCAATATCCAGAAACATCCAGAGCTCGATGATCATAAAGGAGTTGTGTTCCATCACAACATGAGAGAGACCACACACAAGTTTGATCACCTGTCAAAAGTTGCTGGAGCTTGGATGGAATGTGTTGCTACATCCACTGTACTCGACTGACGTTGGCCATCAGACTTCCACTTGTTTCACTCTCTTCAACCCCCTTTGCATGGTATAATGTTCAGTACAAATGAGGCTGTAAACCAGCACCCTGTTCAATTTTTTACCGATAGAGACAGGTCTTTCTATGACTGAGAATGATGAGACTCACTGAAAGATGGCAAAAGGTTATTGCACAAAAGGGTGATAGATACATCATTGATTGATCTTTGTTCTTTATATAAATAAATGACCTTTGAAAAACAGAAAAAATACATCATGACTTTTCCAGCAACCCAATAATTTATAAATTGGTTGTTTGAAATTCAGGGAAATACATTTATGGGGATAATATTACAAATAGTAGTTTCATGCCTCAGATCCATTTGTACACGTAGCACCTTAGTCTGTTGCTGTTTTCTACTGCTTCTTTCCATTTTGTATTTTTAAAAAATCTACATTCTAAAGAAATTCAATTTTTTTTTTTAGCACTAACTTATTGCCTTGGGGACACTGGAATGGGGGATGGGGAGTAGGGAATTGACCTGTATTTTCTGAGTGCATGTAACTATGGCATGAATTATTACAGCTATATCTAGAATGGTATAAAATGGAATTCTGAAAAGGGTCCATTAAGCTGTGTATAGATGCTTCAATGCATTACCAGCTCTCAGGTGAATACTAACCACAACCATAGAAACGGATTGTGAACATCTGTTGCTTTAGAAATTTGAGTTTATTTTTGACAGTATTAATTCAGTTTTAGAATAAGAGTAGTTTACTGGGCTACAGAAATAAATAAAAATTTTCTTTAAGATTGCTTAAAATGAAAATTGGGGTAAATTAGTAAATAGCTTGGTTGATTCCCTTTCTGATCTTTGTTCTTATAGCATTTCATTATAGTTCTGTTCTACTTTTTGTTTATCTCTCTTTAATCTATTCTGCTTTCAACTACAGTTGTTTGTACACACATCTGTGTCTTTCACAGACAGCCAGGATAGTGTTTCGAAGGTCAGACTGGTGGCTAGCTTTGATATCTGCCATAGGTTGTGCTTCTGGTGAGAACTTCAAAAGTGCCTTGGATCAAGGTGAAGTGTTTGAGGACAGTTGGCTTGGAGAAGAAACTGTAATGTGATGGCTGTTTCAACGATTTGAAAGATGCCGTGGGGTATGGTTCCAGGGGACAGACCCTGGACAGATGGTGAAAGGTTAAAGTGAGGCAGAATTTTTTTTCCATGTAGGAAGTTTTTTCTAACTATTTAAGATCTTTAAAATCGTTAAAAGTCTGCCTTGTCAGGGAGTGGCAGGTGATTTCCTGCATTCAAAATTGATGTGTGCCATCAGAGCCCAGGAAGAAGGGTGTGTTACAATATGAAAATTTGATCTTACATGCGCATGCTGATATTTAAAATTCATCACATGTCTTCTTTAAATATCACTGTTTCTTTGTAGATTTAAGGTATTATTTGCCTTGCAAATATTCACCTTAAAATTTGTCACTGACACATCTTTCAGTAAAGCGAGGTATAGCCGCAGCTGACTGAGTCTTGATTAGGTGGCATGTTGTGCTCGAGTCTTTTATAACCGAAGGGACACAGATCTTGCCACAGTTTCCAGAGCAGTGTGTCTATAAAAAGCACGAATGTGTCTCATCAACTCCCTTCTCTTTAGTGAGCAAGGTGGAAGCAGTTCATGAATGTCCAAAGAAGCTTCTTCCCCAACATACATTCTGTCCCAAGAATGTTCTGTTCTGGCTAGTGCTGACATATTGTAGATCTGTCTCCACATTCACTTTTTCTTTCTGTTTGACCTACCTGTACATTATACAGTGTGCTTCTACTTAGGGATAGGCACTCAGATGCTGAGAAAATTACAAATGGGTTATGGGGCTTCGAACAGTTGATTCCTGCATGGCTCACTACTTCACAAAGTTAAGGGGCTGGAGAGCTTGACACCCCTTTATGGACATCCTTGCCTTTAAAATTAAGGCTTGTGGCTGAGGGGCACAGTAAATAACACCCTCCTTTATTATGTGAGTTATGAGCAAATTAAGATAAAGAATAAAGCAGAGTTTAGGGGATTAATATAAATCTGTAGGTAAAGGGACTTTATAATAACCTGTTGTGCAGAATTAAACACACCCACCTTGACAAAGGCAGGGCCACCTCCGTGGGCCCAGGAGAAAGTACGATCCCTGTGGGTCACTTGCTTCCAGAAAAAGGAATAGGAAACACCTGGGCTACATTTCTCCCTCCAAACTTACCTGCTAGATAAGTCACTGCATGTCCCTGAGGAGTTAGGAACAGGGTAGAGTAGCCAGTAGTATCACATTAATGCACATTCCACTTCATGGAAGGAATTGACATGATATGATGATGGAGAAGAAGCTTGTGATTAAGAAATGTTCTGAAATCTAGAGAGAACTATTTAGTTCTGGTTGCAGGGGTTTAAGCTTCTTGAACTTGCTACTGCATTTTTTTTTTCAATGTAGAATGAAAGGAAAAGTCTGAGAGGTTGTATGGTAAACAAAATTGGAATGATTGCCTTATTCTAAAGGTAAAGTTTGGAAGAGTTACATCACAAGCCTCTTCTCTGTTTGCCTTTTTATTTTCGGTAACATTAAAAAAATTGAGATCCAACTCACATAACATTAAATTACCCCTTTAAAGCATTCTACAGTGATTTTTAGTATATTCACAATGTTTTGCAACTATCACCACTGTTTAACTACAGAACTTTCCATTACCTCAAAAAGATCTCTTCCCTCACTACTCCTTTTTGCCACCTTTGTTTATCCCTTGTGTCCCCCATCTTTTTGGGAAGTCAGGTTCAAGACCTTTGTGATTTCCTTGGCCTTTCCCTCATGCTTTCAAGATGGCTGCTACAGTGCCTGTCTTTATAGGCACCTACGTTATATGCACCCTACAATCAGGAAGAGGAAGGGCATAAGATCAACACCTCTTGCTGAGTCAGCCACTGTCAAACAGCTTTCCTGAAACTCTCACCAATGACTTGGTTTACAATCTAGTGCACCATCTTTCTTATAAAGAAGACTGGAAATATATAGAGGCATGTTGCTGTCACAAGTAAAATCAGGGTCTATTAGAGAGACAGAGGGGAAAATTGGTTTTAGGTAAGCAGCTAGCCCTCATACATTCTGCTACAGATTTTCATATATTAAATAAATTTAATAGCGCAATTATTATGTTTGGTATTCTATCCCAAGTTGTGACAGAAAAGGACATATTATAGAAAGACTTTGGTCTATGTAGTCTCAACCTCTAAACATTACATCTAAAACCAAGACCTAAATTTCTGTTAAGTACATATTGAATCTTTCATATGTGATTTATCTTGGTCTTCTGTTTTTCCATCTATCACTGTCTAAAATAATGGATGTTACTATGCTATCTGTCTAGTTCTACAAGCAGTGTGAACTTAGCCTAAAATAATATCTCTTAAGTGATAATTCTTTAGTTCTGCTATTTTAATATTTGTTTTATAAATATGTATATGCTTTTACTATTCATACCTACAGATGTAGTCACCATATTTATTAATTATGTATTTATTAATTAATTAAATAATAATTTAATTATTAATTAATTAAATTCTTTTCTTACATCATTGTAGTCCCATAGTTCTCCCATCACCACATTACCCAAGATCCATCACCATATTCCCTTGTTTTCTTCGATCCCCTGTTTTGATTCCCTCCCCTCCCCTCTTTTGCTGTATGCCTCAGTTCTATGGTCAGCTTGCTAGTTTTGATTTTGTCCTGACCTTTTGTTTGGTTTCTCTCTATTCCAAATATAACTGAGACCATCCAGTATTTACCTTTTCCTTCGGACTTATTTTGGCTAGCACAGTCCCTTCCAGTTCCATCCATGTTGCTGCAAATGGCATGAGTTTGTCTTCTTTGATTGCTGAGTAATATTCCATTGTATAAATATACCAAAACTTTTTGATCCATTTGCCTGTTTTGGGGAATTTGGTTGTTTTCATATTTTGGCTATTGTAAATTGTGCTGCAGTAAACATAGGAGTGCAGGTTTCCTCTTCAATTAGTGTTTTAGTGTCCTTTGGGTAGTTTACTAGAAATGGAATTACTGGGTCATACAGTAGATCCATTTTTTGTGTTCTGAAGAACCTCCACACAGCTTTCCTTAGTGACTGCACCAGTTTTCATTCCCATCAGCAGTGTAATCTCCAGATCCTCTCCAATATTTATTATTTCTGTTTTTTTTTTTTAATGTGTGCCATTCTTACTGGAGTGAGGTGGTAACTCTTTGTGGTTTTGATTTGCATCTCCCTGATAATTAGTGATGTTGAACATTTATTCATATGCCTGTTGGCCATTTGCATTTCTTCTTTGGAGAAGTGTCTTTTTAGTGCTTCTGCCCATTTTTTGACTGGGTTGTTTGCTTTCTTTTTGTTGAATTGTGTAAAGTCTTTGTAGATCTTTGCTATCAGTCCCTTATCCTTTCTACAGTGTGCAAATTTTCTCCCATTCAGTAGGATGTCTCATTGTTTGATTATTGTCTCATTTGCTGTACAGAAGCTTTTTAGTTTGATTTAATCTCCTTTGTTTTCCTTGCTTCTGTAGAAGAATCTTCAAAGATGTTTCTGAGCTTTATGTTATGGAGTGTTTTGCCTATGTTTTCTTCTATATGTTTTATAGTATCAGGTTTTCATTCAGGTCTTTTATCCATTTTGAGTTTTTTGTCTATGTTGTGAGATGGTAATCTAGTTTCATTCCTTTGCATGTTGCAGTTCAGTTTTCCCAACACCATTCATTGAAGAGACTTTCCTTGTTCCAGTGCGTATTCTTTGCTCCTTTGTCCTAGATTAGCTGATCATCTATGTGTGGTTTTATTTCTGATCTTTCAGTTCTATTCCATTGATCTGTGTGTCTGTTTTTGGTCCAATACTATGCTGTTTTTATTATAATAATCTTGTAGTAGTTTTGAAGTCTGGGAGTGTAATTCCTTCCTTCTTCTCCCTTTTAATAAGGAGAGCTTTCACTATTTGGTGTTTTTTTAATGGTTCTATGTGAATTTCAACAATATTTTTTTTTATTTCTTTGAAGAGTGCCACTGAGATTTTTGCTGAAATTTCATTGAATCTGTAAATTGCTTTCGGTGGGATGGCTGTTTTTATAATGTTAATTCTTGTGGTCCATGAACAGGGAATGTCTTTCCATTTCTTTCTGTCTTCTATTTCTTTTAACAGTGTTTTGTAGTTTTCCTTACATAGGTCTTTTACCTCCTTTGTTAGGTTTATTCCCAGGTATTGAATTTTGGGGGGTATGATTGTAAATGGAATGTTTTTTTAATGCCTTCTTCTTGAAATAGATTGTCTGCATATAGGAAGACTACTGACTTTTTTGTGTATGGGTTTTGTAGCTTGCTACTTTACTAAAGTTTATTGTTTTAATTAGTTTTACTGTGGATTTTTTTAGGATTCTCTATTTTATCGTATTATCTGCATATAATGATAGTTTCACTTCTTTCCCTATTAGGATTCCTTTTATGTCTTTCTCTTGCCTAACTGCACTAGCTAGGACTTCTAGTACTATATTGAAAAGTGGTAGTGAGAGTAGGTATCCTTGTCTTGTTCCAGATCTTAATGGAAAGGCTTTCAGTTTTTCACCATTGTAAATGGTGTTAGCTGTGAGTTTGTCATGTACGATTTCTTCTAGATTATTGAACTTGTTTGCATATAAATGTTCATGGTAATGTCTAATTATCCTCTGGATTTCTGCTGTGTCTATTGTAATTTCTCCTCTTCATTTATAATCCTACTTATTTGGGTATTCTCCCTTTTTTTTCTTTGTGAATTTTCCTAGGGGTTTGTCTATTTTGTTAATTATCAGAAGAACCAGCTTTTGGTTTCATTGATCTTTTGGATTGTCTTTTTTATTTCTATTTCATTTATTTCTGCTTAAATTTTTATTATTTCCTTTCTTCCACTGGCTTTTGGATTTTTTTGTTGTCTTTTTCTCCATGTTATGGCCAATCTCCATGCTTTCTTTTCATATTGATTTCCAGTGTGGTGCCTTTATGATCAGAGAAGATACTTGGTACGATTCCGTTCTTCAAGTACTTGTTGATGTTTGTCTTTTGACCTGACATGGTTGATCCTGGGAAATATCCAAGTGCATTTGTGAAAAATTTATATTCAGTTTTTTTGTGTACCTATAAGTGCAGTGTCGTATAGTTGTCTACTAGGTAGTCACAATATTCTGCTCTAATTTTGTATACTAAACTTCAGTCAACCAACTCAACCATGTCATATTGATGTGCTTAGTAGTTGTTGGTCTTTATTTATAAGTAATGTGTTTATATCCCTGGTCAACAAATTTTTACAAAAGTCATATCACTGAAATAAAATTAGTCATTTCCTATCAGTTTGTATGTGCTCAACACGAATATGACAATCAAATTCTAATTTTGGCTCTAGTTTTTTTTTGTAATCTGCAATAAATTGATGTTTACATCACGAAATGCATGCCAATAGTAATAGGCCTACAGTTAATACCTGTAAAAAGTCAAGTCATAGACTACTTCTTAGATTTCTTTGCTTGTCTCTTGTACACCTGTTCAGGAGCATCTCTGGGGAGTGTCCAGTAGTAGTCATCCAGCATTGTAGTGGACTAATATCTTTGTTCCATTGATGCACTATCTTGATATTCATCACTAACCATACCACAGTTTTCAGGGAAGAAATCCAGATGGGAATGAAGGAAGTGGATCTTTAGAGACATATTGCAGCCAAGTTTCTGATACTGCATCAGCAGGTCTTCTACTAGTTCCTTGTGGTTTTCTGCCCTACCATTCCCAAGAAAGTTTGTAGATACTAGGCGAAAAGCATTCCATACTTGTTTCGCGTTACTCTGCAGCAAGTTGTTGAACCAGTCATCTCAATGCAGATGAAATGTTTGGGTAGACTATTCTTGACTTCTTTTGCTTTGTTATTCCACTGGAAAGAGTAGGAACCAAGCAGAAGTAATAGTCTTTTATGTGGTTGCTTGGCTCTCTCCACACCTTGGGGGCTGCAAATGGCATTGATAGTCTTTTGCCATTTAACCACTGTGAAAGCTGTGTTGTACGTGGAGCACAGCATATATGCAGGGCCCAAGGCTTGTCTTGGTCCAAAGTAAAGCTGATAAGCCTTCTTCACTTGAGAAGTGATACTTTTCTTCTGGTTGGCAAATGTCACTTCCCCGCAAATAGAGCAGAAATTGTCCACGCTATTAACGCACTTTTGAGGCATGTCTGTTCTGTATTGTGCCTAAATGGATAAAATAATAACAGTTCTATGGTACAGTATCTTCAGCTGTCTCGCACAAAGTCTGAAGTATTTTCAGTGCTCAACCTTTCCGACAGGGCTTTCTATAGTGCACTGCTGACGTCAGCTTACTTCAGCAGCCGCCTGGCAGTAGTATTGCATTGTATCAGAAAATGATGCAGTCAACTCTGGATGATGTGTGCATGATGGTATTATGCAATGCGAGGCAATATGACATCATTCTAGGCTGATTTAGGAAGTTGTTGCAGTCCTACTGGATAAATTTACACAGTGAAACATATAAAATGAATTATATGAAATATCTTCAAAACGAGAGCTAATAAAAATTTTTCAGGGTTATATTCATGTTCAGCACACCAAGATTCTATAGATTAGGGCCTTTTAAAGTCAGTTATGATCTCACTGTTGACCAGTGTATTAATATATCTTAATTTGTTAATTTAGGTGTTATCTAGTGACTTTTTGGGTCCATTAATAGTAGTACATAGTATATAACGTATACTTGAACTATATGCTACTATTTATGGAGAAGGTTCATAATTTAACCTTTTAAAAAATATATTTTATTGTGAAATAATTGTAGATACATAGGACATTGCATAAGCAGTACAGAAAGTTTAAGTGTATCCTTTACCCAGTTTATTTCAGTGATTAATTTTATATAGTATCAAAACCAGGAAGGTGACATTGACACCATGTATGTGTATCTCTGTCATTTTATTACTCAGAAACTTGTGTAATTACCACTTCAATCAAGATAAGGAATTGTTCATCACCACAGGATCTCTTTCCTGCTAACCCTTTATGCCCACACGCATCTCCTCCCCCTACTACCCTTAGCCACTAACAACTACTAATTTGGTTTCCATCTCCATAATTTTGTCACTTTGAAAATGTTGTAAAATGGGATTATAGAGTATAAAAGTTCCCCTCTTAGTTTTCTAAGAGTTTTTTTTTTTAAAGATTTATTTATACATACAAGCTGGGGTACAGGCCAGAGGTGTGGGGCGGTGAGAGGGTTCACCAGAGACAGAGCGGGGAGCAGAACAGGCAGATCAGAAATACACTGCTGAGGGGAGCAGCGGGCGAGGCAGGAGAGGTCTGCCGCGCCATGTGGGATTCTCCCTGGCCGGACGTCGAACTCGCGTCGCCTGTGTCTTACAATGGGTTTTGAATACCAAGTCAGTGCTGTCTTTCTGGAAAAAATCCTACTTTGTCGAGGTGTAGAATTCTTTTTATATATTGCCAAATACTATTTGCTAATATTTTGTGAAGGATTTTCTTCAGCCATGTTCTTGAGGGGTGTTGGCCTTCAGTTTTCTTTTTTTTTTTTTTTTTTGTATTATCTTTGTGTAATTTTGGTTATGGGGGTAATACTGGTCTCATGCAATGTGTTCATAAGTTTCCCTCCTTTCCTATTTTCTGGAATATTGAACTGATGTTAATTCTTTTTTGTTTTTTAATTTTAAAAATTTGACCATTGGTTTACAATATCATATAATATTTGAGAGTGTAGCTTCACAACTCAGTGAATGTATGCACATATATGCACAATACTGTACCTACAACCGAAAGTTCTAGTACCATTCACTGCTATAAAATGAGCCCTCTACTTATTCCTTCAACCTCTCTGGTAATCACCATTTTGTTCTCAGAGTCTAAAAGTTATTTTAGTTGTGTTACATTAGTTCATTTGCTTTGTAAATTTTTACATTATCACTTAGATTAAATTCTTGAGCCAGTATGGAATTCTTGTGATTTTTCCAGCATTTTAGGCATTTTATAACTCTTAAGTGTTCTGTATTTTAACTCCCACTTTATCTTCTCCACTAGACTTTAAGTTCTTCGATAGAAGATACTGTCATACTTACTCATCTCATCTTTGCACTTAGAATTAGATAATTAATGAGTATTTGTTAAGTGAATAATCAGAATGTCTTATTGTGTGTTTGTTAAATATCTCTGAGTTTCCTGAATATTAGATTATTTCTGTGTGGAAAGGCTATTTCACTGATAGACTGGAGAGGTAATTTCCTTAACCCTGAAACATGTGGAATATCTGTTTTGGACACCTCCTTTAAAAATTCCTAAACCCAGTTACCTTAAGCAAATAGCCTTTTGGTCATTGGTAAATAGATGGCAGAAGGAGTGCTTGGGATTAATAAAGTGTTAAAAGGATAGTGAGCTCCACTGCAGGACATCTCGTCAACCCTTCTCTCGCCCTCTCTTTCTTTCTCTCTCTCTCTCTCTCTCTGGGCAGCTCCAATATTTGTGACATTAAAGAAGAGTGGTGGAAGCAATCTAAGTGACAGGCTGCTCCAACACCAAGTCTGATTAGTGCATAGGAGAGGGGTTCTCGCCTTTTCATTGTCCAGAGTTTCTTTTATGTAGTGTCACTGACTGGTTAAATAGGTGAGGCAGCATTGGTATTTAAGTATGTAATTTATTACCTGCATCCATGCATCAGATTTGCAATACTATACAAGACTTGAGTTTTCCCATTGTGATGCAATTATTGACCTGAAATATAAATTCTTTTCAAAACTACCAGATAGATTTTCCTCTATAGTTGAGCCAACCCCTGGTTCTAAACTTCAGCAGACCTAAGAATCACCTGGGGGGCATGTTAAAACCAGATTCCTGGACTCTACCTGTAGTTTCTGTTTCTGTAGATGTGGGGAGGGGTCTGGGAATTTAATTTTCTAAAAATTGCTCAGGTGCTGCTGCTGCTGACACTGGTTCATGAACCACTCTTTGAATAGGAAAGAACTGAACCATGTTTCCAATTTCTGTTTATTTCAGTTACATGTACTTTCTTTTCATAATGCCGACATCAGACAGGAGAATATGCACAATACACCTTTACCACAATGTTCAACACTATTTGGTCAGCATCTTCTGGGATCCCCCAATCTTAGGATAAAATGATTGAATGTTTGCCAATAATTCTGCCTGCTTTCTCCCCCACCTCTTCTACATGATCTGTTTGACCTGTAATTTCTCTTGCATTTTCTGCCTAATGTATCTACTAACTTTCCCTCTATCTATGTAACTGATTGCCTTTGCGATTCCCTTTGGCCACTATTTCCACTTATCATTCCTCCACATTTTATATGCATCTCTTAAAATATTTTATACCCTATAAAAATTCCATTTGTGATTATATCCTGTCGTTATTGCTTTAGTGTTCCTTTTCTTCAGATTCAGTTGGTACCACAATACACTACAATCAGTAAACAAATGGTACCCTTTATTACTATAAATCCATTTAACAAAACTACATAAAAGTCACTTCTGTATCCTCTTAATCAGGCTTAGCTGCAGTATGTAGAAACAATTATCTTTTGACCTCTCTGGAGATTGGTTTGATCTATTATGATTTCCCAGCATATTTTTTCAATTTTTTTAAATTAAGGTAATTTACATTCAGAAACATTTCCTTTTCAGTATATGGTTCAGTGAGTTTAACACGTGCATACTGTCATGTAGCCATCACCATATTCAAGAGAGAGGACAGTGCTGTCACCCCAAAACTCTCCCTCATGTTCCTTGGCTCTGCTCTTCTCTCCCCATTCCCAGCCCTTGGTAACTACTGATCAGTTTCCTATCTCTGTAATTTTCCTTTTCCAGAATTTAAAACATTAAATAGGAATGTTTTATCATATTTAAACTTGAATTTAGTCCTTGTATTTAAGAAATTTTCAAAAATGAGAACAGGTAAATTTTATGCCAAATATATTCAACTGCCCTTGTAAGAAATGCTTTATTTAGCATTTTAAAATGGAATGAATATGCAATGTGGCATTTCATTATACTCTGGTTTCAGAAGATTACTTATTTCTCCAAAATCTTCCTTTCTCTTTATTTTAAAAGAAAATAATTCTTAAAAATGACTTCTCTATACATTCAGATGTTCAAAGTTTTGTTAATTTCATTTACTGTAATGAAATGAAAGTCAAGTCAGGAAATATGTATGTGTGTATAAAGGTAGAAAAGCTGACATTTCTTCTTGTCTTTCTTTTCTACAGGTGTTTGCTTCAGAATGGTAAGTCAATACAATCTGTTCATTACTTTTTGCCAATTTCTGATCACAGAGATACAGCAGTTTTCTACTTAGTGTTAGTCTATTGCTTATTGGCTGGCCTGACAAGCAAATGGAGAATGATTTGTATTTCTTCCAAATCACTGGTTCTTTTATTAAAACTGTTTTTACAAAACAGGAAAAGCATTGCAGCCTTTAATGTTTTCTATAAATGAATTTCAAAAGTACCTCTTCTTGATGATCCAATTAAACATAGTATGGACATATTAGGAATACAAGTGGCATCTTTCACTTGTTTGCGGATAGAGGAAATCCTCTAGGCAATGGACTAGGTCTCTAATGCAAGGTGAAAAATGCTCATGTTGCATCTGGAAGTGTTACCAGGTTTTTAGAAGTTGAAATTCCTTGTTGTCTTTTATATTTTAAAATATACTCCTTTCCTAAGGAAAGGCATGCATTTTTACCTTCTATTTGAGTTGGCAGACACTAGATTAGGTCTCTGTTCTTTTTTTTTTTTTTAAAGATTTATTTATTTATACATACAAGCTGGGGTACAGGCCAGAGGCGTGGGGCGGCGAGAGGGTTCATCAGAGACAGAGTGGGGAGCAGAACAGGCAGATCTGAAATACACTGCTGAGGGGAGCAGCGGGCAAGGCAGGAGAGGTCTGCTGCACCGTGTGGGATTCTCCCCGGCTGGGCGTCGAACCCGCATCGCGCTGCCGACAGCTCCACAGCTCAGCGCTCAACCGCTGCGCCACCGGGGAGGCCCAGGTCTCTGTTCTTAACATGCTCCCACCAGTGAAGTCTCTGCATTATGGGATAGTCCTACCCCCTACAGATTGTGTCCTTTTTCTTTATTATATGTGAGAACTTGACTTATTTTCAGAGTCACTTCTTACCTCAGTCCTGCTTGTAACCATCTTGGTTTGTGTCGTTTCATCTAGTTGGGGACGTGGAGTGTGAATATCTTGGGCACCCTGGCCTCAGACAGAAGAGCATGTTTTAAAAAAGTGTTAGTACACTGAACCCATTAGAATTTTAATAGGATATAATTAAAATAATTCAAAATCAAAATGTTGCTGATTTTTTAGTTGCTAGTAGTAAAACTTAATTTGGAACCAGGAAATGTTTAAAAATCTATTAATAATAATAGCAGAAATAATTCACCCATAAGCAAGTATAGTATTTGTGTGGCAAGTCCAGAGTCAACAGAAAACATTCAAAATCTTTTAATAGAATATTTTATATTGATCGAAACTGGATGTTTTCTTCAGTATTGATAATCTTGGTGTGGTCCCCATTTGAAACCCACATTAACAATGTTGTTAGTGTCAGCAGGCACTAGAACAATGTAACGGAATTTTATGGAACTCTTGGAAAACACATGGAAACTGTTTCTTGAAGTAATTCTTATCCCTAGTTTATTTTCTCAGCTTATTGTTTGTCTTTGCTGAAAGTAGAACTTAACAAGTAATATCATTTAAATGAAGGTTCTTATAAAATACTGTTATTATTGTGGCGTATTTTAAATGTTAGAATCAATTACGAATTCAGACTTTTGATGCTGGACTTGGTCTCTTGTTTTCTTTGAAACCAGTACACAGAAGGTGAGGCGAAGAAGATAGGAGTGGTTGGCTGGGTGATGAACACCAGCAAAGGCACTGTGACAGGCCAAGTCCAAGGCCCTGAAGAGAAAGTCAATTCCATGTAAGTAGTAAGACAGGTAACAACATTCATGCAATTTATCAATTTATTTTAATGTTTAATTGGACAATAAGAATAGTGTTGATGGGCCAAATTCAGTTTGTAGATTATAACTAAACTAACATGATGTAGGTAGACTGGCTAAGATATCCTCAGAGTTGGAAGCAGTATTTCTGTATTTAGAAATGGATCTTCCCCTTGGAAAAGCCCTCAAAAAGAAGAGCAGCATCAAGCTCCCTCTTTGTGAATTGGTTATTGAGTTTCCTTTCACGGGGAGGAGACATTCAGGGCTTGTGTTTTCCTCATAGGAAGTGGTTGTGATGGATGCATAATGCTTTAGGATGGTTCTTAAGGCTCTTAAAGTAGCAGTCAAGGCAAAGAGAATGTCATCCTTTTTTGTTTTATTGTTTAAGTGTCTTATTTATCTAATTGTGGTTTTATTTTTACTGTCAATGAAAGTGTTTGATGAGTTCTACAGTTACTATGACTTGAGTCTTTATAGTCCAAAGTAGACCAAATTCAGCTGAATAGAAAATAGTGCCCTAGTACACAATGTCATTTTCAAGGGTTTTATCTTTTCAGCTTCAAAAATTCTACTGCTCTCTGTTGCTTTTTTTTTTTTTTTCAATATATTTAACACTTGGGCCTCCCTGGTGATGAAACAGGTTAAGTCTCAGCACTATGAAGCTATCCAGAGCCACTGCAGCACAAGTTCGATCCCCGTCCAGGGAGCTTCCTGCATGGTGCAGCAGATCTCTCCTGGCCTGTCTGCTGCTCCCCTCAGCAGTGTATTTCAGTCAGTCTGCCTGTTCTGCTCCCTACTCTGTCTGTGGTGAATCCTCTCACCCCTCACACTTCTGGCCTACATCCCAGCTTGTATGCATAAATAAATCATAAAAAAAATTAACACTAATTGAGCATTTGTAATACATTAGGCAATACACCAAACACTTTACGTGGAATATCTCATTTTAATGTTCAAATAGATTCTATTAGGTATGTATGTACTATTAATACCCATTTTATTTTATTTTATTGTTTGCAATTTATCTTTGTTTTCATTATTTAATGTTTTCAGTTTTCAAAAGCAATGATTTTTCTGCTTAGAGTAATAAGTGAAGTAATAAAATGTGGAAAACTAAAAGCAGACCTTATAATCTGCCCCTTCTCCCTACTTCTCTCCACATTATGTAACCTGTGCCAATGACCTTGTGAGCACTTTTCTGACGTTTTCTCTTTTGCTTAAAATATAATCATATAGTTATAATTACATTTTTTAAAGATTTATTTTTAGTTTTGCATATAAGTTGGGGTGCAGTCAGAGGTGTGCGGCAGTGAGAGGGTTCACCAGAGACAGAGTAGGGAACAGAACAGGCAGATTGATTGAAATACACTGCTGAGGGGAGCAGCGGGCAAGGCAGGAGAGGTCTGCTGTGCCATGTGGGATTCTTTCTGGCTGGGCATCGAACTCTCACTGCAGCTGCCAACAGCTCCACAGCGCTGCGCCAACCTGTTGCACCACCAGGGAGGTCCAATAATTACAGTTTTCTTTGTTTTTACTGATATGGGATACTTTATGCATATTTTTTGTAACTAGTTTTTTTTTTTCATTTTATGGACACTTATCCATCATTACATATAGAATGATTAGGTCCTTATTTTTTCTAATTTTTTTTGTTGGTATGAACTGATATTTGTGCATAAAACTAACACCCCAGCTTGAAAAGTGGGGTCCAAAATTCTATTATATTTGTCAGATTGTTCTTACTTTAGGTGTTTTGAATCCATGTTGTTTGGTGCATGCAGTTTTGGATTTACTGCAGTCTTCTGCTGATTTAAGCCTTTTATTTATGAAGTATTCTTCTTTATCTTTAATTATACTTTTTGCCTTAATATGTTTAATATAGAGTTATGTAAGTATTTCCATGTGTATTTGCATACAATATCCTTTCCTATCTTTTTATTTTCAGTGTTTCTTTTTCACTGCGTTTTTTATGTTTCCCTTATATATATTTTATAGTTGGAAGTTGTTTCTTTATGCAGTCAGTAACTTTTGTTTTTAAACTAGAGTAGAGGTTTTTTCTGCTACTTGAAAGTAGAATGTTTCTACTTGGTATGATTTGGCAGTCTGGGAGAGTTCAAATATTTTTCTGTATAGATAAATGGTAATTCTATGGGTGTCTTGGTGGTGGGTGTAGTATGAAGAGGTGTAAACCTGTACCTGTAAATCATATACAGTGTTGTAAATCAATGTTATCTCAAGAAAATTTTTTTTAAAGAACAATTAAATTATAGGGCCTACCCAGCGGTGCAGCGGGTTAAACGCAGCACTATGAAGCTATCCAGAGCCACTGTAGCACCAGTTTGGTACCCTGCTGGGGAGGTTCCCACACAGTGCAGCAGACCTCTCCTGCCTCACCCGCTGCTCCCTCAGCAGTGTACTTCAGTCATTCTGCCTGTTCTGCTCCCCACTCTGTCTCTAGTGAATCCTCTCACCACCCCACAGCTCTGGCCTACACCCCAGGTCTTGTATGCATAAATAAATAAATCTTAAAAAAAAGAACAATTAAATTACAGTAATATCATTCCCTGCCAAATCATATCAAATAGGAAGTTCTATATTGGTTAGCAGGGAAAACCTATATTTAATCCATTTAAGCTTAATAGAAAGTACTGATATATTTGGATTACACTTATAACCTACTATGTTCTTTCTACTTGTTTTTATTAGTTCTGTGTTCCTTTTTTTCACCTCTTTAGTTTTCATTTTGATTGACTTTCATTATTCTACTTTTTTACTCTATTAGTTTAACAGTTATATAGTCTTTTGTTTCTTTTACTAGTGTTTTCCCTAGAGATACCATTGTGATTGATCCTATTTCATATTAATATATGTTTTTACTGTCTTTTCTAACAAAGCAAGATATGTAAATATCCTTTAAGTCCATTTATCTCCCCATTTATTTAGGCATTATTGAATTTTTTAATTATCTATTTTAAACCTGACAATAGTTATTACTATCTCTAAAAGCCAATATTTGGGTGGAGGGGGAGTTTCCATATATTTGCCATTTTAAGTTGCTTTTTTCCCTTTTCCTACTTCTTTTCTGCAGGAGACTATTTCCATTTTTCTAAAGGAATGTTCTTTAGTATTTTCCTTAATTTGAACCTGCTGGTGAGGTTGTTATTCAGTTTTTGTTTGTTTCTGTATGTTTTTATTTAACCTTCAATATCTGTGCTGTGTTTAGAAGTCCAACATGCAGTTATTTTCTTATTTGTTTAAGCCCCCTCCCCATTACCGTATTTGGGCATCCCTGGTTTTGTTGTGAAGTCTACTGCCAGTTTTACAGGTTGCTTCTTTAAAGTAGTTTAAATGGTGTTGTCATTATTTTCTTTTGACAAAGTTTTAGTACAAGATTTTCAAACATATCACTATGAAAACAGAGCAGTGAACCCCATGTGTCTATTACCCAGTTTCAGTAATAATTTCTGACATTCTTGTTTCATGTATTCCTCCAATTTATCTTTGGTTTTGTTATTGTTGGAGTATCTAAAGCAAGTTTCCTGTATCATATCATTCACCTGTAAATTAGGCTCAACATTATGGAACTACTGATAGATGAAAAAACTTGACCTACAAAACAGTAATTTCATATTGCTTAATCTAATACTTTACCATTTTTTTTCTACAGAAATCCTATACCTATCAATAAAATTTTCTAAACCCCACAGCAGACATGCCAAAGTGAATCTCATGACCTTTTAACTATACTTTTCCTAGGGGCTTGTCTTCCTCCCGGTTTGGTGCTAAGCCTGCAGCACAGTTGTTATTCTGGTACTTTCTTCTGCCCCTTTCCTGGGGTGGATTCCTGTTTCCTCAATCATGTTTTTCTCTGCCTTGATTTACTTCCTTCTTTTCTTAAAAAAAAAAATTCTCTATAGGGCTTCCCTGGTGGCACAGCGGTTAAGGGCTGTGCCGTGGAGCTGTCGGCAGCGGCGATGAGGGTTCAACCCCCAGCCAGGGAGATTCCCACATGGGCCGGCAGACCTGTCCTGCCTCGCCCACTGCTCCCCTCAGCAGTGTATTTCCATCTATCTGCCTGTTCTGCTCCCCACTCTGTCTCTGGTGAACCCTCAAAAAAAAATTCTCTATAAGCTTCTCAAGGAATAGTACATGAGAGACAAAGTTTGTATTTTTACCTGCCTTAATTTGCCCTCATACTTGATTGTTTGGTTATAAAATCCTGTGCCGAAAGTCATTTCTGACTCAGAATTTTGAAGCCCTAATTCCATGACTTGTGTTGTTGTTGAGAGATTTGATGTCATTCTCAAACAAAGGATTAGATATTTTACCTCTTTTTACCTTTTAGAAAACTTTTTAGTTGTTTATTTTATCCCCTTTTATGCATTTTCATAGTAATTGGCCTTGTGCACATTCTCACAGAATTGTCTTTCTTCCAAAATTTGTTTTCTTTTTCCCCTTTCTCCTCTTGGTTCTCCCATTTTGAATCTTCTTTGTGGACCTGAACCCCCCCTTATTTCCAAACTTTATTATTTGGAAAATTGCCTCAGCTTTGTCTTCTATCTTGCTGTTAATTTTCTATTTGTCTCTGCTGCTATATTTTGTTTCTACTTCCTAGCACCTTTTCCTTGTTTTTTACTTTTTAAATCTCTCTGAAGATATTGTGTGTGTTTTCGTCTGTAATATTTATTTATTTTTTTCACAGTTCTGCAATTTATTTTATTATTATTTTTTTAATATAATATTTATTTTTGTTATTCGTATCTTTTACATTATTATGTATTCCCCATAAGTTACCACCACCTGTTCACCCGTGAAACCATCACCATAGTCCTCCGTGCTCCCCTCCTCCCCCCTTTTGAGCCCTCCCCCTCCCCTCCTTCCCTGCTGAATGTTGCTTTCTTATTTGGCTCCCCTATATTATATTTATTTATTTTTTTTGTTTCCTCTAAGCTTGGATCCTTTCTATTCTTTCTTTTCCTATTTGTTTCTCTCTTTATATTTTATACTGCAAGCATTCCTTCCAATCATATTTCCAGTGATTTATAAATATGAACAGCCAGCCAAAAATAAACAAAATTTTGAGGAAATTTTCCAACATGTAGCAGTAGACTTGTAGCTTGAGCAATAGTGGTAACTGGCTGAGAGCTGGCCTTTTTATTGGGGACCCTCTAAATAGTAAATGTGTATATCTTGTCTTCTGTACTCCCTAGCACCTCCAAGTCTGGAGCCTTCTGTGGTTTCTGTGAGGTGAGTGATTTCCTTCTCATTGGTTTTGCTTCTGCAGGCACTTGATCTGTAGCAGCCTTTGCTTTTCTGTATAGTTACTCCTCTATCTGATTTCTTTCTAACTTATTTAAGTTTCTTATTCAAATTATAGTTTTTATCAGCTAGGAATATTCTCAGCTGCAAGCTAATAGAAAACCTTAATTAAATTGGATAAGACAGGGGCCTCCTTGTTGGCACAAAGAGTAAAGTCTCAGCACTATGAAGCTGTAGGCAGCTACTGCAGCATGAGTTTGATCCCTGGCCACGGAGCTGACCCACGTGCCGCAGCAAACCTCTCCTGTCTCACCTGCTGCCCCCCTCAGCAGTGTATTTCAGTAAATCTGCCTTTTCTGCTCTCTACTCTGTCTTTGGTGAATAGTCTCACCCCCCACCCCCTTCATCTCTGGCCTACACCCCAGCTCTTATATGCATAAGTAAAAAATAAATAAATAAATTGGATAAGATAAACAAAGGTTCGTTTTCCCCAGTTACAAGAAATCTGCGGGTAGGTGGTTACCGGCCTTGATTCAGCATCCCAGTGCTACCAGAACAATTCATTTCTGATTCTCCTGTTCTTTCTGTTGTGGCCAAAACAGAAGTGCAGCTGCACATAATATCCACCCGGAAGGCAGGAAGAAGGCAAGAAGGGATGAGTGTGTTGCTTTCCCAGAACTTCTCCATGTCAACATCTGCTTGTGTTTCATCAGCTTTTATAGGGTCATGTACTTACTTCTTGCTATAAAGAAGATTGAAAAATTGGTGTGGCTTATTGATGCCTTGAACAAAATTGGTATTCTCTTGACTGGCTAGAAGGGGAGGAGCATGGGTGTAGACAGCAATAAATACTGCCTGTTTCATCTTTCATATTTTGATGCTATCATGTTAATGGGATTTCACATGAAAGGAAATAAATGTGCCATGTTTAGCTGTACTGCAAAGACTAAGTGAGAAGAAAGTCCACATAAAACACTAAGCACACTATCTGGCACAGGATAACATTTGCTATCGTTGTATGACCCATGCTACTCCATTTGCATATGTTGTTTTAATGACAGTTGGGCTGTCTGGGTGGAAATGTCACTGGGTTCTTAGATATGTGGGTCATCCCCACAGAGAAATTGGACTGAGAAATAAATTTGGATGTCATCAGTATGTGAATAGTGTTTGGAGCCATATACATAGATGGGATTATCCAGGGAGCTGCCAGAGGATGTCAATCAAGCTTAATAAACACTACAAATTATGGCATCATTACAAATAAAAATAATTATATTTTAAAGAAGAAATTCATTCTCCAAGCACCGACTATACTGTTTAATTCATGAAATTATCCAAAAATTAAACCACAGTAAGAGAATTTACAGAAATAGGTTGTAAGGTCAGACTAAATGAGGTACGTTTGTAGTGGTATAAATAATTGCCTTATTTTCTTCTAGTTAAGAAATTTTTTTTTTAGAATGCCGTGACAATAAATCATAGAAATTATAGTTAGATTGTTTTTGAAAAATCATACGCATGGTTTCTTTTCAAATGATGGAAATGTGGATCACAACAGGGCCCATCATTTGGAGGTGGGTGTCCATGATATAGCTGCCCTGTTCTGTTCTTGCTAAGGAACCAGCAACAGCATCCAGGAACACACTGCAGGTGTGTGTGTGTGTCTGTGTGTGTGTGTGTGTACATCTGTGTGTGTGTGAGAGTGTGTCTGTTTTCTTCCTCTTCTGTGTTTCATTTTCTCAGAATAATTGACTACTAGCATTCTTTTGCAAATTGCACTATGATTCTAATTGTAGAGTTCGGCCAACATTTTCAGATGCACAAAAACCATTTGACTCAATTGTTTTATTAAATCTAACCCTCCCCCCCACATTAAACAAAACATATTTTCTATTTCTTGGTAATCAATTTAAATTAATGTATAGCATTTTGATACCAGGCATAAACCTTGACTGAATCTATGTATAATATATTTTTCTTAAAGATTCAGTGGTAATTTTGTGAAAAACTTAGAAGTGAAAAACTAAAAACACTTGTATTTAGTGATAGTGAGCCAAATTGTAAAATTAATATCACATCTTGAGTGCTACATGTTTGTAAACCATATGTTATGTATCTGTACTCTGCTTCCAAGCATCATTAGTAGACTGGAGTAGTACACAAGGGGTGATCAGATGGTTACAAGCCCTGGAAAACTTCAAGCATTCAAGGAATGCTTGAAGGCATCAAGGATAGATATTTAGACTGGAGAAAAGAATTGTTGAGGGACCTTGATAGTTTACTTCAAGTAGTTAGTGGCCTGGTACTTGGGGAAGGATAGATATCTCTGTTGTTCCAGAAGGTGATCATTTTGGTTGTAACAATGAGTGAATTTGTTCATTTCACTTCTTCCTGACAAAGAATTTTCTCATAAAGGAATCTTTACAGGTGGAATTTATCGATTACCAGAAGTGGTCTGTATTAGGGTTTGGCCTTCAGGCAACATTGTCCTCCCATTGCACCTTTTGTGTATAAGCAGTGTCCTCTCTTTCATGTTTTGTCTGTTGTTGCTTTTGTGCTAAATGATGGAGTTGAGTAGTTACAACAGAGACTGGATGGTCCCAAAGTTTAAAATATGCACTATCTGGTGCTTTAAAGAAAAAGTTTGCTGACCCTTATATGCAGACAAGTCAAGGAAGTTGTAGAAGATATAGCTCACGGATGGTAAATCACTTTAGGAGATCTCTAAAGTGCCTGTCCAACTAAGAATGTCTGTACAGAGTTAACAATATACATGTATTTAAAAAGTTTTCACAATTAAGGGTTAGAAGAAGAATACACATATTCACCAATACAGTTGTATTTACCTTTTCCATATATAGTTAGCAAGAGAAAATACAACAGCATTCTGCTTTAACTATAAAATTCAATTGTTTTAAATTTCCAGGGGTTACAGTAGTGGGTTGGATTTTGTGAACAGATAGTGTCAGTTTCAATGTTATTGGATATTTTTAAAAAATAGCTTTTTTCCTCATTAACTATTAGTGTCATGAATTTCATGAATTTCTGTATAGTTGATAGTTTTTCCATACAAGGACTTCAAAGCCTTTTACTAATATTTTTATACCTCATTTAGCAAGATCCTTCTTATACATAGATGGGGTTATTAAGAAAATTCCATTCGATATTTTATTTGTGTATATGTGTGTTTTCCATTAGATGTTTTTTGAAAATGTAGAGGACTTGGAATTTTTTCAGTAGAACAACAATTCATTGAGGAGCTATGGTTTCGGGAAAAAAATTAATGCAATGTAGTCAACATAATTTACTCTGATGGGAAACTAGAACTATGAAAAATATCTGTAACAGAGTTAAAGTTCTAAAGTAAGGCATTAGAACTTTGATGCTAAGTTTTTCCTGGGGGGAAATATAGCATCTTTATTAAAACCAATTAAATAATTGGCTTTTGCTTTAATGTTTATATTTGAAATATGTGAATTTAATAATATAATCAAATTTAATAAAAGAAATATATAATGATTCAGCAAGATGATATAACCCTCATCAACATATACTCCCCAAATGAAGGAGCACCAAAATATCTAAACAATTATTATCATTCTGAAAACAGACATTAGCGAAAATACATATATAGTAGGAGACTTCAACACTCCATTATCACAAATGGACAGATCAATGAGGCAACAAATAAACAAGGTCATTAAAGCTCTAAATAAAGACCTAGACCACATGGGCTTAACAGATATCTATAAGGCACTGCACCGCCCCAAAAAATGAATACATATTCTTCTCAAGTGCACATGGATCATACTCCAGGATTGATCACATGCTAGGTCACAGAAAAAATCTCAACAGATACACAAAGATCAAAATCATACCTACTATCTTCTCTGATCATAAAGCCATCAAACTAGAAATGAACCATGAAAAGAAAAAAAGGAACCCTTTTACATCATGGAGATTGAAACCCACACTGCTCGAAGACCACTGGACTAATGAGGAGATCAAAGAAGAAATTAAAAAATACCTAGAAATGAATGACAAAGAAGACACAATTTTCCAGAATGTTTGGGACACAGCAAAAGCAGTATTAAGGGGGAAATACATAGCAATACAGACTCACATCTAGAAACAAGAAACAACTCAAAGAAACAATCTAATCTCCCACCTCAAAGAACTGGAAAAGGAACAACAGAAAAACCCAAAAGCCAGTATAAGAAAGGAAATAATAAAAACCAAAGAAGAAATACATGAAATGGAAATCAAAAAAACAATACAGAAGATCAATGAAACCAAAAGCTGGTTCATCAAAAAAATAAACAAAATAGACAAACCTCTAGCCAGGCTTACAAAGAAAAAAACAGGAGAACACACAAATAAACAGGATAAGAAATGAAAGAGGCGAAATTACAACAGACACAGCAGAAATCAAAAGAATAATCAAAGATTATTATAAACAGCTATATGGAAACAAGTTCAACAACTTAGAGGAAAAGGACAAATTCCTGAAACTACACAGCCACCCAAAAATAGGTAAAGAAGATATAGAACATCTAACCAGGCCAATCTCAAGCAGCGATTTTGAAGCAGTAATCAAAACCCTCCCCAAAAACAAAAGCCCAGGGCCAGATGGTTTCAGAAACAAATTCTACCAAACATTTTAAAATGAACTAGTCCCTATATTACACAAACTCTTTCAAAAAATTGAAAAGGAAGGAATACTACCAAACACATTCTATGAAACAAATATTACTCTAATACTAAAACCAGATAAAGACAATACAAAAAAGGAAAACTACAGACCAATCTCCCTAATGAATACTGATGCAAAAATATTTAACAAAGTCTTGGCCAACAGGATCCAGCAATGCATCCAAAAGATAATACACCACGACCAAGTGGGATTTATTCCAGGGACACAAGGATGGTTCAACATCTGAAAATCAATCAATGTAATCCAACACATCAACAAAAAGAAAAATAAAAACCACGTGATCATATCAATAGATGCTGAGAAAGCATTCAACAAAGTGCAACACCCATTTATGATAAAGGCCCTTGAAATCCTTGGGATAGAAGGAACATTCCTTAACATAATAAAAGCCATATGTGACAAATCCACAGCCAATATTATCCTCAACAGTGAGAAGCTGAAAGCCTTTCCTCTAAAATCAGGAACAAGACAAGGATGTCCACTCACCATTGCTTTTCAATATAATACTTGAAGTCCTAACGAGAGCAATAAGACAAGAGAAAGAAATACAAGGAATCCAAATAAGGAAGGAAGAAATTAAACTGTCACTATTTGCAGATGATATGTTATATACATAGAGAATCCGAAAAACTCCATAGAAAAACTACTCAAAACTATAGACCAATTCAGTAACGTAGCAGGATACAAAATCAATGCACAAAAATCAGTAGCCTTTCTATATGCAAACACTCAGTCTGAAGAAGAAAAATTTAAAAGAATTACCCCCTCAAAATCGAAACCAAAAAAATCAAGTACCTGGGAATAAACCTAACAAAAGAGGTAAAGGACTTATACAAAGAAAACTACAAGACACTGTTAAAAGAAATAGAGGAGACACACAAATAATGGAAAGACATCCCCTGCTCATGGATTGGAAGAATCAACATCATCAAAATGGCCATTTACCAAAAGCAATCTACAGATTCAATGCAATTCCGATAAAAATCTCAATGACATTCTTCAAAGAAATAGAACGGATATTGATGAAATTCATATGGAACCACAAAAAACCTTGAATAGCTAAAGCTCTCCTGACTAAAAAGAATATAAATGGAGGGATTACACTCCCTGATTTCAAACTATACTACAAAGCTATAATAATTAAAACAGCATGGGACTGGAGCAAAACAGACACACAGACCAATGGAATTGAATAGAAAACCCAGAAATAAAACCACATATTTATGGACAACTAATCTTCGACAAAGGAGCAAAGAATATGCAATGGAACAAGATTAGCTTGTTCAATAAATGGTGTTGGGAAAACTGGACTGCTACATGCAAAAAAAATGAAGCTAGACTACTACCTCACACCATGCACAAAAAACAACTCAAAATGGATAAAAGACCTGGAGATAAGACCTCAAACCATAAAGTTTATAGAAGAAAATATAGGCAAAACTCTGCATGACATACATTTCGGCAAAATCTTTAAAAGCACTTCCCTCATAGCAAAGGATGTAAAAGAAAAGATAAACAGCTGGAACTACATCAAACTAAAAAGCTTCTGTACAGCAAAAGAGACAATAATCAAAACAAACAGACACCCTACTAATTGGGAGAAGATCTTTGCACACAATACAACTGATAAAGGACTGATAACAAAAATCTACAAAGAGCTCACACAACTCAACAAAACAAAGTCAACAATCCAGTCAAAAATGGGCAGAAGAGCTAAAAAGACACTTCTCCAAAGAAGAAAAGCAAATGGCCAACAAGTATATGAAAAAATGTTCAACATCACTTATAATCAGGGAAATGCAAATTCAAACCACAATGAGATACCACCTCACGCCAGTGAGAATGGCGCACATTAAAAAAACAGGTAACAACAAATGTTGGTGAGGATGTGGAGAAAAAGGAACTCTCCTACACTGCTGGTGGGAATGCAAATTGATCCAACCACTATGGAAAGCTGTATGGCGTTTCCTCAAACTGCTAGAAATGGAGCTTCCATATGACCTGGCAATACCACTTCTGGGAACCTACCCAAAGGACACAAAAACACTAATCCGAAAGGATACATGCACCCGCCTGTTTATTGCAGCACTGTTTACAATAGCTAAGGTATGGAAACAACCCAGATGCCCAAAAATAGATGATTGGATCAAGAAGATGTGGTACATATACACAATGGAATACTATTCAGCATTCAAAAAAGACAAACACATGCAATTCGCAGCAACCTAGATGGAACTAGAAGGGATCATGATCAGTGAAATAAGCCAGAAAGAAAGAGAAAAGTATAGAATGGTTTCACTTATAACAGGAATATAGGGGAGCCAATAAGAATGCGCCATTCAGCAGGGAAAGAGGGGAGGGTAAGGGCTCAAGAGGGGGGAAAAGGGGAGCACGGGGGACTATGGTGATGGCTTCACGGGTGAACAGGTGGTGGATAACCTATGGGGAACACACAATAATGTAAAAGATATGAATAGCAAAAATAAATAAAATATTTATTAAAAAAGAAATATATAATGAAGCACTAATTAAAAAATAAGTAGACTTACAGAAATCTTATACTTATAGGGAAATTGAGCAGAAAGTACAGAAGTCCCTCACATACATATATTCCCTCACACACATATGTTCCTCACATATATATATTCCCTCACATACATATTCTTCCATTGTTAACATCTTGCATGAATGTGGCACATGTTACAGCTGATGGAACAATATTTATACATTATTATTAACTAAAACCCATAATTTACATTATGGTTCATTCTTTCTGTCTTATATTTTATGGGTTTTGACTAAATGCGTAATTTATAGCATCATTACAAAATAGTTCCACTGCCTTGAAAATCCCGTGTTCCATCCCATCTCTTCATCCCTCCCTTTCCCGTAACCCATGGCAGCCGCCTGTGTTGGCCTTTTGCAGACTGTCATGTGGTGGAATCATTGTAGTATGTGGCCTTTTCAGATGGACTGCTTTCATTTAGAAATCTTGAAGATTCTTTCATGTCTTTTTATGGCTTGATAATTGTAGGGTAAGTGAGAACTGTCAGGTTTTTCTGCCCTTCCCCCAGTGGTGGACCTCTGCAGGCCTACACACATGCCTAATGGCGAGCACCTGGAGTGGGGTGTGGGCATGTGTGAGTGGGCACACCTGGGCCAGAGACTGGGCTTATAAGTTGAAACAGCAGCGGCTGCAAGAAGCAGAGAATACGGATCGTGAAGCAGAGGCCATGAGACAACACCAGAGAGTCCCAAGAAGGTGAAGATTCGCCAGGGGCTGGGAAGCCTGCCAACCTCCGGGCCCCCTGCCCCCATTGCCTGCCCTGTACCTGGTTGCCTCTCCACAAGAAACCATTAAAAAGCATAAAAAGCCACCGAGAGAGCTCCAGAACTCCTCCTCCCCTTTAGACCCATCTGTGTAGTGCCTTGTGGTCATCCTGCCTTTACAATAGTTCATTCCTTTTTGTGCACGTGTAGTTTTGGAATTCATTTCAAAAAAAGATTTTAGTTCAATGATAATTATATAGCTTGAGTTTCTGAACTTACAGGAACATTTTCTTCTTAAAAAACATTTCTTTTTTAAAAGACTGCTGTTTTAGAGCAGTTTTATGTTTACAATAAATTGAGATGAAGGTATAGACGTTCCCCATATTCAGAACCTTTACTATTATCAATAACTCTGAACAGAGTGGCACTTTTTTTTTAAACAAAGGATGAATCTACAGGTTCCCCCCGCCCCTACTTCTGAAGTAGAAAGCGTCAATTTAGTAGGATTTTGGGGGTGCCTGGAAAAGCTATTACCATTACTTTATATGGAAAAATTTTGAATGTTCCCTGACATAAAAAGATATCTGCTATCTTTTCAGGTCAGTAAATATTCTTTTAAATCACTACAGTGTATTCCATTGTATTGATAATTCATAATTTATTTAATCACTCATCTATTACTAGATTTTGAGTTTGTTGCAATTTTTTGCTGTTATGCATCTTGTTGCAGGGAGCAACCTTGTACATGCACACACTCTTATCTTTCTCATTTATTTAATCATTACTCATCTGGTACCTATGTGCACCAGGCACAGTTCCAGGTGCTGGGGGATTCAGTAGTGAGTCAGAGATTATGATTCAATTTCTTAGGTGAGAAGATCTGTAGAATACAAGTAATAAATAAATTGACTATTTTCAGACAGTGGTAATGCCATGAAGAGAGTTGGGGTCTCCCCGTTTTAGATGATGGTCAGGGAAGGTACAATGCCAGCAAGGCATGGAGCAGGTTTCTGTGACCCGGGTACATGGGTAAAGGAGTCCTGAAGCCCTCAGTGGCTTTTTCAGGCTTTTAGTGATCTTTCTACACCATTTGTAGTGAGGCAACCAGGTGCAGGGCAGGCAGGAAGGCCTGGAGGCCAGGAGGCTGGCAGACCTCCTAGTTCCTGGTGATTCTTCACTCTTTCTGGGCTCTCTGGTGTTCTCTCCTGGCCTCTCTGCTGGTCTCCACTGTGCTCCGCTGCATGGTCTTCTGCCACCTTGTCCTTTGCCACCACATTTACATGCTCAGTCTCTGGCTCAGATGTGCCCAGAGTCGCGCCCACACCACACTCCATCAGGCATGCGTGTGGGACCACAGGTGTCGATCATTGATGCTAATGGAGGAGTGCGGAAAAAACCTGATAACTTCCATTTACCCTACAGAAGGGTTCTCCATGGAGGTGGCATCTGAGCCAGAGTTGCGGTGAAGAGGAGGCTGGCCTGCTGTGTAGACAGAAGACACAGCACACGTGCAAGGTCACAGTTCAGCAATGTTTACCACACTTCTCAGGACACTTTAAGTATCAGCAATCTGTTAGAAATGCAAGTTCTTGGGTCAGAAACCTTGGGGGTGGACCCTGCAATGTCTGTTTTAAAATTCCACGCAGATGATTCTGAAGTACCTACAGCTTGAGAACCTGTAACCTACGCAACACACACACTGGTGGAAGAGAGCGTGGAGACCATGGATTGATGCAGCCAGTCTGCACCTTAGGATAACTGGGAGCTTTTTCTTGGCAACCAAATCAGGTCTCACAGTCAAACAATTAAGTCGGAAACTCCGGGGGTGGGACTCGGGCATCAATATATTTTTATTGCTCTCGGGTGATTCCAATGTGCAGCCAGGTCTGAGAATCACTGATCTTGTCTCACTTCCATTGATGAGAAAAATCAGGGCTAGAAGATGAGTTGCACAAGGTCATATAGCAAGTTCAGGTCAGAATCAATTCTTTTTAAGCTGTCTACTCCATGATGCTTTAAACACTATCCCTTTTTTTTTTCATAATTTGCCTTAATGATTTCTAAATCATTCATAGTGACAAATTGTCAAATTTTTAGAAGAAAAATAGGTTACAGACAGCATTACAACAAAAGTTCTTTAGTTAATGGTATTTAGCACTTTAGAAAGTTGCCCTTTTATAAAGATTTTATTTAAAAATATATTTTCAACCTCAAAGAAAAGCAGCGTATAGATAAGATGGGTATAATTGTGTGTAACAAGAACACTTTTCAGACTCTAGGTGGAGCTCTTTGGTTTATATATATATATGTATATATAGTTTCATTTATGATTTTGAGTCTTTGTTTTAAAAAATGAGCTACTTGGGATTTAAAAAAACACTAAAAATTTAAAAGATTCTCCAAAAAATTTTAGCTCCCCTTTTCTTGTTTTAGTACCATAGATAAAAGCTCATATTTTTATTTCATTGCTTGACCAAGAAATCTGAATCTAGGCTTCAAAATTTTCAAATTCATCTTAAATCTATTTTATAGTATTTAATGCAAGGAATATGTTTTCTATGGTTTTTGTTTCTGGGTAGGTCTCAATAAAAGGGAATTTCTCTAAGATGGGTTTCCTTTTCTAAATAATGCTTGTAGAGAAACACCTGTGATAACACAGCAGTTGCCATGGTAATTTCCTTAGCAGCTATTTTTACTCCATTGTGTACAAAGGAATATTAACAGCTACCTTCTTGAAACATAAATGAAACATTTTGCTGCCACTTGTTCTTGTCCCTCTTTGCTAGCTCTGCATTCTCTCTTTTAGGAGTACACTTGTAGCAAAATTCCCCAAATATACAAAATCCCAGAATATACATTATTTTTAGGTGGTGTAAGCCAGTGGTTCCTGGACCAGCAGCAACACCATCAGCATCACCTTAAAGTTCACTAGAACTATTGATAGTTTCTTGGTGGTACAGTCCAACAGTCTGTGTTGAAGGCTGGCATAGGCTGTTTTGGAAGGATAAAAATTCTGTACTCACTGGCACCTATATCAAAAGACTCCTTTGCAATTATCTATGCTCATTTTGAGGTTCAGTGCTTTTCAGATCACCTAGGGATTTTGTAAAGGCAGAATTCAACAAGTTTGAGGTAAAGCCTCATATTCTGTGTCTAACAGTCTCCCAAGTGCTCTGGATATTTCTTACCTGAGGATCCCATTTTGAACAGAGAGGATACTGACCTGCCAAATAACACGTGGTAGGATGATACCCCTGTCTACATATGAGAATTTTCTATGATTTATGAATATATACTTTTGGTTTAGTATGCCTGAGCAAGTCACTGTCAAAGTAATCCGCATGCTCAGTTGACAGAGCTGACAATGGCAGCATATAGGCTTTGGAGGGTAGTGATTCCTCTTGATAAGGGACCCTATTGGGTTTTTTTTTTTTTAAAGATTTATTTTTTATTTATACATACAAGCTGGGGTACAGGCCAGAGGTGTGGGGTGGCGAGAGGGTTCACCAGAGACAGAGCGGGGAGCAGAACAGGCAGATCAGAAATACACTGCTGAGGGGAGCAGCGGGTGAAGCAGGAGAGGTTTGCCGCACCATGTGGGATTCTCCCGGGCTGGGCGTCGAACTCGCGTCGCCGCTGCCGACAGCTCCACACAGCGCTTAACCGCTGCGCCACCGGGGAGGCCCGGGTTTCTTTTTTTTTAATGAGTACAACAATTCCATTTGATCTAGCCATCAAAAAAGTTTAGGTTCCTTCTTATAGGGTGAATGAAAGAGTGGTCAGGATTTTCCTCCCTACCGCCATTAAATTTAATGATGGACACCTGTGGTCCTGCACTGGTGCTTGATGGCGGTACCTGGAGCATTGTGTGAGCGTGCGTACGTGAGTGAGCACACCTGGGACTGGAGGCTGAGTATATAAGGGTGGCGTCACAGAGGCAGAAGTAGAAGCAGAAGCAGCGGTAGAAGTGGGAAAAGAAGCAGAGAGAACAGAGAGTGGCAGCAGAGGACCATTTGGGGTGCAGCAGAGAGCCCAGACAGCGTGAAGATTTGCTTGGGGCTAGGAGGCCTGCTAACCTCCTGGCTGGCCCCCTCCTCCTCTCCCCTTGCCTGCCCTGTACCTGGTTGCCTCACTGCAAAGATCATTAAAAGCCTAAAAAGCCACTGAGGGCTCCAGGACTCCTCCCTGACCCGTCTGCCCGGATGATAGGGAATCTGCCCCGTGTCTTGCTGGCACAACACTTCATTACTACATTTATTGACCTTTAGGCTCTATCTGAACATAAAAATATATCCAATGTATTACTACTCATATCTTTATCAATCCCTGTTATTTTAGTTTGTCAAAATATTATTGGATCTTGATTCAGTTATCTAACATATTCATTATTCCTTCTAGCTTATCAATGGAAATATGATAAACAGCCTTTGTATATCATTGTTCAAATAATTGACAGTATTGAACAGGACAGGGCTCAGTAGCATAGTTTAGAAACTTCTCTCCTTTTGCACATATATAGAGAATACCAAAGATGTCATGATTTTTTAGAGACTATATTGTAAAATTTTTCAAATTCATGGAAAAGTGAGGGAACAGCACAATGAACACCTTCATCTGGATTTCTCAGTTGTAGTATTTTTCTGTATTTCAGTCACCAATAGAGACACTGATTTTTTTCTTTTCCTGATTTGGACAAGCCAGCTGTAGTAGACATTTGAGGTACAGTTGGGGGACATTTGTATGTAGCTTGAGTATTAAAGGACATTAAGGAATTAGTGTTATTTATTTTAGTAGTAATAGTACCATAATGGTTTTGTAGGAAACTCTCTTTATTTTTAACAGCTTCATAATGAAGCATTTGGGTGAAATGTGATGTTCATAATTTTATTTGCAGTATTTCAGACTGTCATGAAGAACCTAATGGGAGGAGAGTGGAATGGGAGATACCTAAAGAGGGAGAGATTAATGGCTGAATGGGCTTTGTCAGTCTATGCTGATGTAATTGTTTTGAGTCTAGAATATTTTGATAATTTCTAAGTAATAAGTTAGTTTTTAAAACTGTGGTAACATTGCTTTACAACGCTGTATATGTATGTGGAGAGTTCCTGTCTCTTCAGATATGTTACCAGACCTGCCATCAAAGCTCCCGGAGTCCTTTCCCATAGATCACTGGGCCCCCTTCTTCCCTTTGTTCCCATGCTCAATCTCCCTTCCCTATTAACACATTGTTTGCAGGTAGTTTGCTACTACCAGTCAACGTAAAACGTATAAATACGTTTCCCGCATACAATGTGTTAATATCTTCAATTCTGCAGTCACATTTCTAGGATTTGTTTTATTTTAGTTTTGTCAATTGCTTTGTTTTCTTTCTTTATGTTCCACAGCTGAGTGAAATCATCTGGTCTTTGTCTTCCTTCTTTTCCTTACTTCACTTAGCATAATCCCACCCAGTTCTATCCATGTTGGATGGCAACTGTTCTTTTGGCAAGAGTTCTTTTTTTTATAGCTGAATAGTACTCTATTGTGTATATATACCACATCTTCATCCACTGCTCTATCATTGGACACTTAGATTGTTTCCATATTGGTTATAATAAGCCAACTTCAAAAAATTACCACGTAGGTACAAAAAAGAAACCTTCGTTCTGTTCCTGGGCCTCATACCATCCCAGAGCCATAATCCATCCTATTTTCCCTTTTGCTACTGCAATTTATAATAAAAAATGTTTCTATATTTTGATGTAGAGGTCTTAAAATTGTTCTGTCAGTATGTTTACTTTGTTGATTGGCTCCATCAAAGCATGCCCCAGACAAGACTGCGTCATGTCTATTACATCAGAATGTCCAATAAAGGAAAGAAGCAAGGTGAATAGGGACCATAAAAAGTAATTGAATATCACCAAAGGAAGAATCATTAATATGATTTTCAGCACATTACTAGGGTAATATATAGACAGGTGTAGTAGAGTCAATTATTTTTATGTATCTGCTGAGTTATTTTAAAATACATATATGGTAATAATTGAATTGAACTAAGAAACTCAATGAGTATAATAGAGAAGAGCTGTAGAGATGAATATATATGAAAATGTAAAATGAGTGACGCTATTACGGTAAAGGAGGATGATTATAGATAATACATGAATTGTAATCTGACAGCATCTATAACTATTACAGATAAGTTTTAAATATTGCTACTTTCTGAAGAGCAAAGGATGACCCAGGCAAAATTTGTATTTCATGTGATTACTTAAATGACATATAAAATGGGCAACTAAGGCGAAACACTGGTAAATGAACCAAAGCTTTATTTCTGGTCCCAATCCAATCCTTTAAATTTGTCTGGATTTGTAGAACTTAACTTTACTGCCTGAAAAGTCAATCAGGAATGTTAACAGAAAGAATTTGTTTAACCTGAAACATTTTAAATGGTATTCTTCCTAAATTATATTGCACTCCCCTCCCCCCCCTCCACACACTTCCTCCAAGTTGGAAGCTGTTTAGCAGAGGTTAAGTTCTTCTTGATTCCAGTCTAAAATTTTAGCACCAACTCTTCAGGGTCAATTAGTATGAATAGTGCATTTGTACCAACACCAAATGGCCACTGTGTCCTTAACTTTCGGTGACCCTGAGTGTTACTCTTCTTTGCAGTGCTAAGTCTCCTGCTTATTAACTGTTTCTGTGACTTTGGGCATTTTAAGAGACCCCCCACCCCCACCCCCAACACAAACTTCAATTTCTGATCTATGGGCATTAATGGCATAAATACACATCCACCCACCTTTATTTGGCCCGAGATCTGAAAGTTCAGTAAAAATTTCAATAAACCTGTAGGAATTTAAGACTAGTTCCGATCTACCAGTTATATCCATGTTACTCTAGACTATTTTGACAAATAGTAAACAGGAAAAGGTCTTAAAAACATGTTACCTTTATTTTTTAAGCTAATTTTGTTTTTAAATAAAATATCTGCCCTTGTAAAAAATCGAATAATGCTAAAAAAGCAGGAGCCATCTCTCTGTAACCTTCCTACCCCACTCCTCCAGTACTGTTTCAGCAACTTATCTGGGTAGTCCTCCCAACTTCAAAACACACTTAAACTGGCATCTCTTAAATCATTAACTTTAGACATTATTTAACTTCCTATTATGACAGATGAAGACATAGCTCTCTTATATTACTTATACCACACTTTTCTTCCTTCATTTCCACAGAGTGGTTACATTTGAATTCTGGCTAAATGAATCAGCTGTCTGCTTTTATGTTCCTAGAACCACATTTTAACTGCTTAGCGAGGTAGAATGTTCTCCCAGAACATGGTGCTTAGGAGGCTGCTCTTGACTCTGTTCTCCCTCTTCTTGTGTTCGTTTAGAGCCTGGGAGGGGAATGCTGCTGCTCACCTTCATCCTATGGAGCCCCCAAGAACAAATCTGGCTCCCAACTGTGCATTTTTCCTTCTAGAATTTGGTGGTACTTACTGATACTGGGTTATCAATTTGAGGCAGTAGGAAAATGTTTACCTCCAAATTTTGTTACACTTAATTAAAACACTTTTCACAGGAAGACAGTCTGTTGGTTGTTTGGAAGCATGTCCATATCTCTGGCTAGACTGTGAAAAGTCTTGGGGGAAAAGATTATGAATGTGATTTCATGAAGATTAGGGAATTTCAAAAGGAAAGATTAAAATTTATATGGCAAAAGGAAGAGGATATCTTTATACTCTTGGTGTCTCTTGCCCTTTTTATCTGAAGCCCTGGAACTCCTGGAATGAAAAGTAGTTACGCAGTCAAAGGTGGGAGGAAGCTTCTCCCTCCTGGCTAACCTTTTACTAGTTTATCTGGGGGGGTTGGGTGTGGGGGGTGTGAGGGGTGTGGGGGGTGGGGGTGGAGGTGTATGATGTTGAGCTTGCAGGCTTTTAAGGCTCAGGGGTTGATCACCTATTTCCCAAATTCCCTTCTGTCCTTACCTCATTTCTGCTGTCTAGCCTCAAATATGAACCCTTTCAATCTCATAAAACTATTTGGAAGGGCTTTTAAAATAAATACATGAACTCAGTTTTCAGTCACAGATTTTCTCCCTAGACCGAAAATACTGAGTAAAATAAGGAATGCAGCAGAATGAGTTAACTATTTATCTACGAAGGGTTTTCATTTCCAATGCCTGAATTTTATAAATTTAGCTGCCAGAAATTGCTTGCACAATTTTAGCAGACTATCTCAGTGTCATTTGTGGTTATGTAAGAATTACATTGTGTTGTTGGTTGCTAAACACATTATTAACCTGTTTGAGAGCAACCCTGACAATTTCTTTTGTGCTTGAAGGTCAATTATCACTAGTGGAAGAATTATAAACAAAATTAACTGGGGAACTTAATTTTATTTCATGTAAGAGTTTTTTTCACCCTTAAATTAGTGATTCTAAAAATTTTGAATTGGAGAATTTAATAATAGAGTAAGTAGATCTATGCTTCTTTCGAAGTTGTACTTGTCAGTTCTATTTTTGGTTTCTTAGGAAACAAGTTAAAAAAAGCTTTTTAGACCTTACTGCATTTCTAATTACATTTCTTCCTCTTCTTTTGAGCGACTTGTTTTTCTTTTAAAAGATGCTGAGATCCTTACCTGTGCTAATAGAAATACTGGTTTTAAAAATTGATATTCCTGCTAACCACAGTCATTAATAATATATGTAAACACTTGCAAAGGGATAACACAAAAGACAGGTGTTTTAAGCAAAGCTTTTGAAATTGAAGCTGTTCAGTGTGGTCACACGCTTTTATTTGTGAACATGTTTGTAGCAAATGAATTGATAGCCTGGGTTGAATTTTCTTTCACCTCCCCAAATCACCAACTGTACCACAAGTGTATATAACCCTTGGTGGTGAATGTGTGTGGAAGCAAAGTTTGCTTCTACACCTGGAGTAAGAGCAACATGAGGATGAGTGGAGAGGGGAGGTGACTTGGTAAAACAGGACTCTTGCTCCTGTATCCACTGTTTGTAGCTCAGGGGCCTAGTACATTGCAACGTTTACGTGTTACTTTGACCGATTTCCACTCAGTTACTCACATTTTCTTCTCAGCTATTTTAGAGAACAGTGGGAGGAGAGGAAATTTTTGCACATTAGTTGCTTCCTCTTTATAGGGTTGTGAACTGAGGGAAACAGTGCAATCAGCAAATTCCAGGGAGATTGTTATTGTCTCTGACAATATTTGGAGGTGTGGGGAATACTTCACTCTTCTATCACTCTCCTCGTTGCTTGTCATCTTCCTGCTCCTGTTCCTGACACCCACAGCTTAAGGAGTCCCCATTTTCACACAGCTCTCCTTGTTATTCATTTCTCCATTGAAATATCACTTCATCAGAGAGGACTTGGTCAGGCACTCCACATAGGCCTGGTTTCACTATCACATTACCCCTACTTTTCCCAGAGTGCTTCTTGCCATTGGGATTTGTGTTTGTTTGTTTATTTGTCTAGTTCCCTCCAGAATTTAAGCTCCATGAGAATTGACCCTCCATCTAGGCTTGTTTGATGGTATATCTCCGTCATCAACAAAGAAGACGGCTAGCAATCATTTTTTTCTGTAAAATAGTTTACATTTTATGGGCCTAGTCTGTGTCACAGCTACTTAACTCTCCTGTCTTAACATGAAAACAGCCATAGACAATATGCAAATATGAATGAAACTGTGTTCCAATAGAATTTTATTTATGGAATCTGAATTTCACATAATTTTTAACTGTCATGAATATTATTATTTTCATCTTACCTAACCATCTTGATAGGTAAAAGCCATTCTTAGCTTCAGGGCTATACAAAAATTGTTGGCAAGCCATGTGCATGTGGTAGCTTGATGACCTGTGATGAAGAACATTGATTGGTACTTACTATAATGCATGCATTATAGACTGAAAGGGAGAGACTTTTTCACATGAGGAAATCGATGTATTTATTCCTAAAAATAGACAGGGAAATTATTCCTGTAAGTTCTGAACAGATTGTTCTAGAAGGATACGAACATCTTTTTTGATGTCCTCTGGATTTGCCCTGGCTAGCAGAGTGCATCTTGCAAATTGAGCCAAAACCAATTTAAGCATATGTGACTTTTGAGTTCTTTTTATTGAATAAGGATTGCTGTGAAGAGGTTTGAGGCAATGTGCTTAGCTACTGTCTCAAAAATCTGCTACCAAATATGATAAAAGCTGGGTTTAGGGAAAAATTGGCGCACACAAGTATTTATTTATTAATCAAACATTCCTTAGCAAGTAACCCAAAGCAGTTCATTCAACCTTTCTGTAAACCTGCTGTAGTGACAGTACTTTTTCTTTTAAGTGCTTTGACTTCAGCTTGAACTAAAAAATTCATTGGAGACAGACATGACATTATTGGAACAAGAAAGATTGTGCAGTCAGAGCTCTGAAACCAGCCTAGATGTGGGGTAAATTACAGAATAAAGCCCCTAATATAATGTATATTACTAGGGATGACAATTTGATAGATTCCTTTCTTTTTTTTTAAGATTTATTTATTTTTGCATACAAGCTGGGGTTCAGGCCAGAGGCACGGGGCAGCGGGGTTCACCAGAGACAGAGTAGGGAGCAGAACAGGCAGATCGACGGAAATACACTGCTAAGGGGAGCAGCTGGCGAGGCAGGAGCCATGTGGGAATCTCCCCAGCTGGGTGCCGAACTCGTGTCACCACTGCCGACAGCTCCATAGCATAGCGCTTAACCGCTGCACCACCAGGGAGGCCCAATTTGATTGATTCTTATACTATGTTAGTACAAGAATTGGGAGGGGGATGGGGCTCCAAATCATTTGGGTCACATATTTTGAATACCCCTAAATTAAACTAACTGGTACCTACTTAATATCATGCTAATTATGTTAAAGTATTAACAGACATTGTAACAGTAGCCAGTTCTTGCACCATCTTATGAAAGTGTAGCCCAGTACACTGCCTTCTCTCACATACATCTGCATCCCCGTGGGAGTTACAGGGGAAGAGAGGGATTTGTTCTAAGTCTCCAGGGGCATACAGCTTATGAAGCAACTGTTATTTCCTTTTTCATTGTAAATTTACTAATTTTCAAATTAATAGATATTGTGTTAGAGATTGCCAGTTTTCTCCTAGTATCCAGCAGGTCCCTTCTTTTTTTTTTTTTTTTCAGTAATAGAAACCTCTAGTTTAAGTTGTATACATGACTCCCAGCATAATGATGATGTTTCTTAACCTCTTTGAAGTGAATGTGTCAGTAGAAATCAATATGGCCAATGGGGTGTGAATGAAACGCTTATGTGCAGTGTCTGGGTTGTATCCTTAAAGGGAAAGGGCATGACCTCCACTGCCTTCTTTCCTGTGTCTCCTGGAATGTGACTGTGAAGACAGGAACTGGAAGGGCTGTCTTGGACCATGAGATGGAAAATTGTATGTCGACCATGGCACAGCAACCAGGTAGAAGGACCAAGTGTCCCTGGTAGTTGAGTTGTCACAACAACTGCAGACTGCCCGGATGTTTGCAGGACAGAGAAATAAACTCTATTTCTTTTAAGCCAGTATTCAGGTTTCTCTGTAATAGCATCTGGATTGCTCTGCAGTAATACATAGTATTAATGCAATACTCATTTAGAACATTTGGAACATGTTCTAAAGTATAAGTATATAGAAAGTATATATAGTTTACATGTAAGTATATATAAACTGTCTCTACAGTATAGGTATATATAAGAAAAGTATATATAAAAAAGTGAGGGGAATGCAACATTAAATCTGTTGCCCAGAGTCAGCAATTGCTGACTGGTATCTTTAATGGGTGTTGTGGCACGTGCCCGCCACCTCACGACCCCTACCCCAGACCACTTGGCTCTCAGGCTGGTGTGCTCAGTTGCTCATTGAGAGGGACGGTAGTTACTTTCAACTCTATCCAAGCATTGCCCTGGGCCTCATAGAGCAGCCTGCATTCAATAGCTGGTTGTCAAGGGTACCAAAGCCTGCCCTTCTTGCCTCAATTAGGAAAACTCTGAAGGGCCAGAACAGGATGTGGAAATGACCAAGGCCTGTCTTGTAATTTTCACTCTTGTTCTGGATATTCTCCATTTCCTTCTCCAGATACACATCCCATCCTCCTACATACCGCTTTCTTCTGGGCGACTGACCTCTTGGACTATATCAATGGGCTCCCTTGCCCTCTGCCTTCCAGCTGGATTCTGGCAGTGGGGGGGGGGGTGCTGATAGTTCAGATGGTAGGAGGATAGAAACACTTGGATATTTATTCACCAGATCCCTGTTTGTCAGGCTGTGAGTTGGAAGAAGCATCTTTGCCAGTTGCTGTAGCTAAGCCTCGGTTCTGGCCCTTGGGCCTCTTCTACTGCTAAGGTCTTACTGTGTCATATTCCCTGTCCTTTTAGGCTCAGGAGTAGTAACCACTCCCCAGTGTTGCTAGCCCTGGGGTGCTGCACCATCTCTGGTCGGCTTCCTTTATCCCTGCTCAATCCTGTAAATAGGCATTGTAATAGCCACTGTCTTGTGCCAACTGTTCTTGTAAATAGTCACTCTTGAATTGCCCCTTTTGAGTATGACATTCATTTCCTGGTAGGACCAGGACTGACTGAAAACTGAACTAATCTACATAAAACTAGACTTAAAAAATAATCTTTCAAAACATTTAATCGCATTATAATTTAATATTATTATATTTTTATGAAGATAGAACTATTACTTTTAGTGCTAAATGATTATGTGATTACCATCGCAAAAAACTGGAGTCGTGTCTTTGAGCATGTTACAGCTACACCCACAGATTTACAAATTTAAGCATGCTATGTGGTTCTCTAGAACCACAAATTGGAAACCAGAAAGAAGCATGGTGTTAACTGTTCAACACTTTCTGAAAGATACTTCTTTTGCAAGGACTCAGATATTTATTCCGTGCGGAAGGACTTGACAAGGTAATTAATCTGGCATCTCTTTTAGGTAAGCATCTCCACCACTCAGAGCTCCACAGCAGCTGGAAATAGGGTCTGTCTCCAAGGTAACAGTAGTACAGAATTTATAAGTAGTCATTTTTAATTTTGAGATCACAGATCAAGAAATGTGGAGAAACATTTTCCAGAGGTCTACACTGTGTTCGTCAGCAGAGCGGCGGCTCAGCATCGCGGATTACATTGGGCAGGGCAGGGCCAGGTCCAGAGAACAGAGGCGCTCGTGGACTCCGTGATAAATTCATTTGTGTTTTTGCATTTGGCGCTCTCTAGAGTGTGAGCCCAGACAGGTGGCACTGTACTTGGATTTAAGGGTGGTATTGCCTAGGAGTCCCAGCTATACAAACCAATAAACTCTCTTCCTTAATTTAAACTTTTTTTTTTTTTTGAAGAAACAAGCCAAATATCCACTCTACCTTTCAGCAGTCTTTGCACAGCTGATGCCTCACTGCTTGAAACCCTCTCTTCCTTTTGGCTTTCCGGACAACCCACTCTTGTGGTTCTACTTTTGCTTTCTCCATAGCCCCTCAGACTCCTTTCATGGTTCCTCCTAGGCATCTCCTCCTGGCCTTGCTGGTGTGTCCACGTGCAGTCTTTCCACCTACAGTCCCAGGCTTGACCGCATGTATTAGGTAGGTACATCCCAGTGTGCAGGAAGGGTGTACTAGACTCTCACTGGTCACTTTGGTCACACAGACATATTTAACTGACTGTGTCTAAAACAAACTACAGATTTTCTCCCCCAATCTGTTCCCTACTCAGAAAATGCCAGCTCCTTTCTTAGAGTTGCTTAGGTCATGACCTTGGGGTCATCTATGATTTCTCTGTTTCTCTTCTCATCTCCCATCCATCACCAAATCCTCTTCTACTTCTAGAATAATCCAGAGCCTGAATCTCATCCCTCTCACCTCCATTATGATCAACTCAATTTCAAACCACTGCCACCTTTCTTCCGGGACTATTGACAGCAGCTGTCAGACTTGGCACCTGCTTTCACTTGTGTCCCCAATACTTGTCCATTCTCTGCATAGCAGCCATGATCTTTTTAAGATATAAATTGAATCTTGACTCTTTTATGCCCAAAATGGCTCAGTGGCTGCCCATCTACTCAGAATAAACCCCAAAGTCCTTACCATGCCATTTAAGGCCCCCTGTTCTATGCCTTGCTCTCCACTTCATGCATCTGATCTGATCCCCTCCCTCTTGTTCAGCCCATTCCAGTCCTGCCAGCCTCTCCTTGCTCTTTCTGGAACAAGAAAGTGCAATGCTTCCTTAGGGTCTTTGCACTTGTTTGCTCTGAGAGGCCACAGAGCACAGAAACAGTTATTAAGCAACACTTTTTGGAGTCAAACTCTCTAGGTTCACGATGCAGCTGTGCTACTCATTAGCTTTGATATGTGCAAGTTACTTAACTTTTCTGAGACTTATTTTCTTTTCTGTAAAATAGGATTAATAATAGTACCTACATACATTTCAGAAGATTTAATGAATTTACCTGTGTGAGCAGTTCAGTAGTAACTGGCACAAGAATAAATACTTTATAAATTCTAACCCTTATTATTTCTGCAGGAATCCAAATGACTTCTTCCCTCATTTTATTTACTTCTCTCCTTCAGATGTCCCCTGGCTGATGATCTCTTTCGAATGCCCTCCCTTCTTGTCCATTACTCTGTCTTCTTAACCTGCTTCATTTTTCTTCTTCGCACTGATCGTTGTTTGTACATGTTTGTATTTCTGTTGCTAGCTACTAGAGTACGTGTTCCAGGAGAGCAAAAGGGCCTTGTTCTTGTTGACAGTGTCTAGCTTATGTAATCAATGACACAAAATCTCACATCTGTCAGAGCTGGTTTGTGCTTGAATTAAAGATTCCTGTATTTACATTCAACTAATCCATGGAGAAATGAGAAATTTTAGTGTACATTTATAGTTATACACTCATTATAGGGAGGTCAGCTGTCTTATTTGGGAAAGAACTGTTTCCTTTATTTGGAAGTAATTCCTTCCTCTGATACTGTCAAAATGCCCAGTTTTTAAGTTAAATGCTTTTAGATGATAGTTTGAAATTCTCCCCATTATCCATATTTTAATACACTATTAAAAACACATTCCTATAATTCCTATATTTAATTTTGTACAAAATTGAAATATAAAAGTAGTAAATCTTTTGGCTCTTTTCTTTCTTTTTATTTTTTCCTCTGCTTTGAACATCTTTTTATAACTGTTTTGAACATCTTTTTATAACTCTGTCCCAGTGAGCTACCCTTTTTTTTGAAGGGAAAAAAGCATAGAATACCCACCACTATCCTGTAAGTCCCCTTTCTCCTTTCCCCTACTCGTTACCCTCTTCATTTCTGGTAAGCTCAGTTTGTTTATCAGTATCCATTGGCTTATTTTTATTTTGCTTTGTAAGTTAATTCACTTTGTTTCCTTAATGCTTTCCAAAATTGAAAAAAAAAATATTGTTCTGTGAAATCCAAATAATATGCATTACTCAAAATACAACGATACTGTTTTTTTTTAATCTTTTTTTATTGTTATGTTTTTTACATTTTGTATTCCCCTTGGGTAACCCGCCACCAATTCACCTGACCCATCTCCATGGTCCCTTGTGTCTTTTTCTACTCCATTTTGTGCCCTTATCCTCCCCCTTTGCTGAGTGTCTCTTTCTTACTTGGTTTCCCTATATTCCTTTTATAAGTGAAACCATCCGATATTTTTCTCTTTCTTTTTGGCTTATTTTGCTGAGCATGATCCCTTCTAGTTCCATCCATGTCGCTGCAAATTACATGTGTTTATCATTTTTGAATGCTGAATAGTATTCCATTGTGTATATGTACCACATCTTCTTGATCCAATCATCTATTTTTGGACATCTGGGTTGTTTCCATACCATAGCTATTGTAAATAGTGCTGCAATAAACATACAGGTGCATGTGTCCTTTTGGATTGGTGGTTTTCATACTCAGTTTTATTGATATAAAGTCCTGACTCCAGCAAGAACCTGGGAAGTTGTATTATTAGTTAAAAAAAAAAGCACTGTAGTGTTTGTTTATTTTTTTGCCTCTTTTTCTTAAAATGTAGGCTTGAAATAATTTTAAAATAGAAAAAGAAACCTGGGTTTTAGTTAATAATCCTTATTTTGAAAAATATTACAGATGTGACTTAGAAATGAAAAGAGAATTCAGCAAAGTCTTTCCCGTAATTGACACTTTATATAAAGTTGAAGGACTTGATTTTAATTCTTTTAAGATCTTTTGAGATCTTAAGTCTTTAAAGAAGAAAAAGCATGTTATCAAATAATAATGTACTTTGAAACTATATTTTATTATCACAACATATGAGGGTAATAGTGATATGTAAATAGTAATAAGTACTATTTGCTGAATGCTTATGTATCTCTTATCATATGAATAAATTATCTCATTTCATTTTTAGAATATCTCCACACAATGATAATTATAAAACTATTTTAATTGTTGAAGAAAGGGAATGTTAGAGATGATGAAGAGTCTGTTTAGAAAGACACATTTGTTAATGAAAGGTCTGGGATGAGCCCTGGGGGCTGCTGAGTCTGTAGTGGGTCTGAATCCTGCACAACACTCCTGAATGGACACACACTCAGATGTAGTAAGTGCTCAAAGATAAAATATAGGGTATAAATGGCTCTGTTTCCTGTTTGTTTTGTTTCATTCCAGACCTGTTCTTGTTTTGCTTAGAAGATCAAATTTTCATTTAATAATAATTGTGTGAATTTATACTAATGATAGAAATCAACCTTGCATGTGGTAATACAGGATGGTATGTCTCCTGGAGTGACAGACAGCTGTTATTACACAAATAGCACATTCTGGTGGAATAATGGCAGCAATTTGCGTGTTTTGCAATTAGGATATTAGTGTTGTCTTTATATCTGCAAGTGATAAGTAGTAATACGTAGAAAATGGTTAACATTATGAATTAAAAGAAAATAGAAACTTTCCCATTTATGATTCATTTGTAATTTGCTTAAAATTATAGAGTAAAATATTCCATTCATTTGTACTATGTTCCAAAAGACTAAAGACCAGAATTTTAAATAGGTATGACTTATGAAACCTCAAGACTGATCATTTTTCACCACATCAGTATTTTCTTTTTGAAACACTATGTAGTGGATTTTAGTCAGTTCTATGGGAAGTGACATATTGATAATTGGAAATGAAAAAAAAAAACAACCCCACACTTTTACTAAGTTAAAGCTTTGTTCAACCCTGCTTTTTCATTTCTGAGCCATGAATACAAATCTTAAATGCAGTTTGATTGTTTTTTTCTTTTTTCAGGAAGTCCATATTATAACATTTCAACATACAGAGATAGCTGTAGAGCAGTAAGTACTGCCAGTATTCAAAGACTCCTATTTTCTTAACATTTAACTTTTATTTCTTCTCTTTCTATATTTAATCTTTATAAGTTCTGACAAATGTATGATAGTATAATCACCCTCTCTGTAAGTGCAATGTTTGATATCCTTAACTAGATATGAAAGCTACTGTGAAATAGCATGTAGGCCTGAAGAGGCTGTTCTAGTCAAAGTCAATATGAAGAACCAGCTAAAGCCAGTCAACATAGAGGAGAGAAGCAGAGAGGCCATCTTGAAGGAGGGAAGTCTCAGTTCTTGACAAGGTGGCCTGCTTTTTTTGTTATTTTCCCTCAGTTCTTACAAAACCTGTATATATCCTCTTATGATACCATGTCTATATCTCCCTTCCCTTCTACCCCCAACTCCTACCACACACCCACTTGCTGTTTCCCGAGTCTGAGTCCATCTCCCTTCCCAGGTGCACCAATCATGCAGTGTGCCGTGGGTGCCTTCATCTCCACACAAGGCTCACAAGATGGTGGGAACCCATCTGTTCAGCATTATCTCTGTAGTGACTTATATTTACCTCATCAGATATCTCTTTAGCATTCTGTTCCAAATAATTTATTCTTTTCTCAATCCCTTTTCTTGAAATTCTCCTGTACCCCCTCAAGTCTCTTCTTAGAGCCTCTAATAGGTACAGATTTACCCAAGTGTCCCACATAGTTGACAAGGATACTCCTCTTTAGCTTGTTTCTTTTCATGGGTTTCAGATTTTGCTTTGGGGATAAGTATATATTAGTAATTATGATTAATGTGTTAATCAAACAGCAATCCTTTTTTATAGTATATGTATTTTCTAGAATTTTATGGCTATATCCTTTTACTAATTAATGTATTTTATATGTGCTAATATTCTTCTATCAAGTATCACAAGTTCAAGTATCACAAACTTGTGTATGTTGAATTCTACCTGGGACTTATTTTATCTGTTGGGGTGAAATAAAGCATTATTTTAATGTAAGCTTACCTTTAGATGGGGTAGGCACACCCTGCCTTGTTGTCCCTCACTTGTACCTGACATGGCCACATTTTTGTAAAGCCCCTTGTCCTTGAAGGCTTCAACTTTTAAGTTTGGGATTTTGGGCTTAAGATGTCGTTGTACTTTATTTGCTTATAAATAGTTCCCTTAAGTATTTATAGTGGATTATATTGTGAATTAGAGGCACATGTCATGAATTATAGTTTAGATCTGTTATTTACTGTCATTGCTAGAGAACAACTTTGAATTGTTTCCCTATCCATTCCAAAATGTTCTGTGAAGTCCTATGATGTTTCTGTGTTCTAGAGCAAGCTATGTGTTTTTGTTTCATTGGACTGGATGCCACTTTGCTGAAAATATAATTAGTAAGTGATATATCTATTGTGTTTGATTCAGAACTAATGTACTAAAAGGCACTTAGAAAACAAGATAGTTTATCCTGAGCTTTGGTAGGCTTAAGACTCTAAGCGTTTCACAAATGACATTCTTTATTTATACCATGCATCCATTATTATTATATAATTCCCCAAAGTATTGGTGTTTCTCTTCTGTTTCTCTGAAACACGGGTAGCAACTCACTTCATTTTAGTTCAATTGAATCCTTTATGGCCTTTTCCATAATTGTAAATAAAAATTCGCTTGAGCCTCCCTGGTGGTGCAGCGGTTAAGCGCTGCACTATGGAACTGTCAGCAGCGAAGATGCTAGTTCGACGCTTGACTGGGAGATTCCCACATGGTGTGGCAGACCTCTCCTGCCTGGCCTGCTGCTCCCCTCAGCAATGTGTTTCCTTCAATCTGCCTGTTCTGCTCCCCACTCTGTCTCTGGTGAAACCTCTCGCCGCCCCACGCCTCTGGCCTGTACCCCAGCTTGTATGCATAAATAAATAAATCTTTAAAAAAAATTAAAAAGATAAATAAAAATTCACTTACTTGTGCCAAAATATAATTTAGAAATGCAAGCTAAATGTTACCCTGTAGGGGGTGCAATGTGCTCTCAACTCTTAGTAATTGTAATGAAAGTTATCAACCATAAGGGAACTTTCACAGGTTCTCTCTGTATTAACACAGGTTCTTTTCTTTTAATTTAACTTATTTATTTAAAGATCTAATGGAATTTACTTAGTGATCCATGAATCAGGCAACATCCCAGCTAGCCAGCTGAAAGGAGCTCTGAGAGCCACATGAAAGGCAAGGTTTTTAAAGGCAGAAAATAGGTGGGTGTAGGAATTATAAATGAACGAAAGGATTATTTTGATCAAAGTAGCCTTACTTTGGGGGAGTGAAAGGGTCCATTGGGCAGATTTCCTGACCAGGAAATTCTGTACTGAGTGTTTAAGATCGTTTCCTGGGGAAGGTTGAAACTGTCATTATGTTAGGAATTAAGAATTGACTTGATGACATGGGCTTAGCACAAGTGACTCCATTTGGGTGTTCTTGTTTCCTTTTAACTATGTGTCTGTCTAAGCAGCTCTAATTTTCCAGGACTGCTAAGGTGTATAAAGAGAGGCAGGAGATGTGCCTAGAGCAAGTTCAGGAATTGGGTACACAAGGCTCTTGAAAGGTAGCCTGAGGGACCTGGATCTTTTCTTTTCTTTTTTTTTTTTTTTTTTAGATTTATTTTTGCATATAAGCTGGGGTGCAGGCCAGAAGTGTGGGGCGGTGAGAAGATTCACCAGAAACAGAGTGGGGAGCAGAACAGGCAGATCAACTGAAATGCACTGCTGAGGGGCGCAGTGGGCAAGGCAGGAGAGGTCTTCTGGGCCATGTGGAATGCCCCCCCCCCAATCCCGCCAAACCCTTGGCTGCTGCTGCGCTTAACCTGTTGCACCACCAGGGCGGCCCAGGGACCTGGATCTTATCTGAAGAGTAAAACAAGTTACTTCCCTTCTCTGGGACTTAGCTTAATACGTCATCAAGCAAGACCTCTTTCAGCCATAGAGTGGCTGTGGGAGCCTGTCCATCAGCCAGTGAAACTCCTACTTCACAAGCCAAAAATCTACAAACTGTCTTGGTCTCCATATAATGTCATCGTAATGCAGGCTCTTTATGTGATTTGAAAACCACGTAAATCTGATGATAACCAATGCTTTCCTCATATAGAACTTAAATAATCTTAGCGTAAATACAGTAAATTTATTTTTAGTTATCATTTTGGTCAAGGTTCACCAGAAAATGTCATCAATACTATGTCATATAGTGTACAATATACATATAGTATATAGTATACTATGATCCCAAATATTTTAGAAATGCATGTCTACATAAACTTTACATACTCGTGCACACATGTATGTGTGTATACGCATGTGTATATGTGTATATGTACATGTGTTTATGTGTATATGTACATGCATATATGTGTGTGTGTATACATATATTTGAAGAAAGAGATTTATTGTCTTGGAGGCGCCAAGTTTGAAATCTGTACAGGAAGCTGGAAATTCGGTAAGAGTTTATGTTAATTAAAGTGAGACTTTTGAGTCTAAATATTGGTTACTGGGGCAGAATTTCTAAATTTCAGTGTGGAGACAGAATTTCTTCCTTTGAAAACCTGTCTTTGCTCTTAAGTTCTTCAACTAATTGGATGAAGCCCAATGGATAATGTACTTTAGTCAACTGATTACAGATGTTAATCATATCTGAAAAATACCTTACAACATCTAAACTAGTAACTGAGCACCACAGTATAGTAAGTTGACACACAAAAAGAAGTATCACTGTCATTTTGCTTCGTATGTTTGTCAATGTAGGCATGAACCAAAAATTAAAAATAATGATAGCTAGATTTTTGGTAGCTTGTCTTGTGTTTATTACAACTCTGCAGTAATAAAGATGCTAATTAATACCTTAGTACTCAATGAAGCGTATATAAACCATACTTCCTATCAATTTGGATTTTGTTTGCAATTATTTTTTGGTCAATTTCCTATTATAACATTGTTCTAATTCTTTGAAATAACTTTCAGGTTCTTTGTGTGCACTTAATATCAAGCAATCTTGAACACATAATTAGAATGGAGGCCAGAATGTGGATTAGGGGAAAAGGCTAATCAACTTGTTATCCTGTGGAATTTCTGAAATCCCAAAATTGTCACAACAGACTGTTCCGGGACCTCACACAGATTTATAAAATGTATCTTCTGGGTTATGTTCCTCGTGGTTTGTGTATGTGTCCAGTCCAAGGAGACGTCAAATTTGCTTTGCCTTGGACTTCACATGATCCACTTGGAGTTCTTCTAGTTGCACTTACCCTGTAACTTTTTCTGTCGTTAATTTTTTGTCTTTTTGAGTTCAGTTTACCTTTAGTTATATTTCCTCATACAGTCCTAAAGTGGTTGCCCCATCTTCATCTCTCACCCTTTCTTTTTGCTTCCCTTTCCCTCCTCAGTTTCGATCTCAATGTTAAATAATAAACTTTTCTTATTCTTGAATTCTTATTTGAATCTTATGTGATAATCTCCATCTGCATTTTTGCCTCTAAGGTTATTACAGCTTATTTTTTAAATCCTAGAGTGGTGAGTAGAAGAGTGGAAGACCTTTCTCTCTCTCTGTCTTTCTCTATCTGTGTGTGTGTGTGTGTGTGTGTGCGTGTGCGTGTGCGTGTGTGTGTGTGTGTGTGTGTGTGTGTAATTGTTGGAACTTGATCTGTACATGACTTTCCATTAGCTTGACATCATGTGATCCCCGGGGTTGGGCAGGAAATTAGTTTTTGTTCAAAATAGCAGGATACAACAGAGATGTTTTTCTTAGTTCCAAAGCCTTTGTTGCAGAAGCACAAATTGAAATAGTGACTTAGTGATTGACTTCACTCATTGGACAGCCTGCTGATAAGAATTTATGATTAGAGTTTGGAAGGAAAGGGAGGTTTTTTCTTGTTTGATTTTTTTAGGTTGTGTTATAATTTCCAGTTATGGAGAAAAGTAAGAAGAAACACTGTTACTTGCAAATAATATTGAGCAATAGATTGTGTCATAAATCAAATCTTGTAGGATTAGTCATTTGTCAGATTGCCTCCTCACATCCTATTATGTGTGGGTGTTTTATATATATATTCACTGAGGCCATCCCTGCTATAAAGTTTATTAGCTTTTATTTTGATTTCTCCTTTATTAAGTATTGAAGAAATGACAAAAACAAGTTTTGCACTTTTTTTTTTTGGCAAGCTGAGCTTTTACAAGTTGTTTATTTTTGCAGATGTATTTCATCAGTTCTTAAGTATGAAGCTAGGAATGTTGGCTTCTAGGTTAGACACACCCAGAAATTTTTTTAACTCTCTTTTCTTAAAATATGATATTTGGGGGGAGGTAGGGATCTTTTCATTTTTTGAACTAGATTTTAAAAATAAATTTAATCCTTTTTAATACTGCTTTTAAATATTCTGCATATTTTAATTCCATATTGACTTTCTGACTCTTGTTTTGGGTTGATGTATAATTCATTATTTCATAGTTAATGACTTTTATAGAAATGAGATAAAATTTTTTCATGTTTATTTTCTTTAGAAAATTTGAATATACTGTTCAATCATCTTAGAATTGTCATTCAGAGAGCTTCCCACTGAGGTTATTCTCCAAAAATATTGAGACTTACTAATCGATGACTATTTCATCAGTCAAAAACGAGTATACTTCTTATAGGATATTTTTATATAAATTATAAAATAACTATATTAATGTACTGTTCTGATGCATTTTCTTTGAACCAGACTGGATTAAGTAAGAATTGAAAAAATGATCTGGAATGATTTGTTCTTTCATTTGGCAGACATTTACTAAGCCCCCAGTTGTGACAAGCACTGATGCCATCTTGTCTGTACAGAAGCAGACAGGTTAGATAAAAATGAAAGCAATTACAATTCAGTATGAAGCCTATTAAAAAAGGGGTTCTTGGGCCTCCCTGGGGGCACAACTAGTTAAGTCTCAGCACTATGAAGCTATCAGCAACCACTGCAGCTAGAGTTCAATCCCCGACCAGGGAGCTAACCCACATGGTGCAGCAGACCTTTCCTGTCTTGCCTGCTGCTCCTCTCAGCAGTGTACTTCAGTCAGTCTGCCTGTTTTGCTTCCTACTCTGTCTCTGGTGAATCTTCTTTCTCTCTCTCTCTTTCTCTCTCTCATACACACACACACACACACACACACACCCCAACACCTCTGACCTACACCCCAGCTCTTGTATGCATAAATAAATCTTTTTAAAAAATTAAAAAGGGATTCCTTTCCTTGATTGTGTCTTGCCATTTCTGGCTGTTTCCAGATGACCTGCCACTTCGAGCTTTGAAATTGGGGAGTAAAACAGAAGCAAAGACAGAGATTTACTTTGAAATTGAGAAGTAAAATTTAAGTTGCCAGTAGGGAACATGGTTGTGTATGATAATATATGCCATGAAGCAGATTTCATCAAGTTGAGGGATGTATCCCACTCTTTTGAAAAGTTAACATGCAGTGAACATGCAGTAGTGACTGAAATTACTATAACATTACATAAATTGCTTATTTTACTTATATTTATTGTTTCTTAATATGCACAATCATAAAACTACATATATTCTATGCTTATAACTCATAATGAAAACTCATCTACAAATTTAATATAAATAGGACAAAACCACTACAATTCAACAAACAACAATTACCTTTCAATTCTAATGAACAGAGATTTTAAAGGGATGGGTGACACTACTTTGTTGAAAGTAGCTGTTGATTTGGGAGATTATAGTATAAAGATGTCACCACAAGCCCAGTTCTGTGGTCCCTCTGATTGTGTACTTTGATTTTGGTAGTACTTATTCAACAAACATTTACCTGCTTACATATATACCTGATTTAAAACATTATTAATACTTTTAAGGCCCTAATTGGAAGGGAGCCTAGTCAAGCCGCATCTTTAGTAAAACTTTGCCCATCAGTAGGCTTGGAAAAGCACTTTAGAGATGTGTCACCTGAAAACCATGTAAAGCTTTGCCACTTGAAGGTGAAGTTAGCCTAACTGACTTCATTAAGTAGGTATCTTAAGCAATTATTGCTAAGTTCAGGAATAAATTCTCTTTTGCATACTTATGACCATAGTTATTTCCCATAAACTGGTATGAGTTGGTACAGACAAAATGATGCTGGGTGCTCCTACAACTTACTTATTTTGATGATAGGGCCTTCCAGTCAGACAGATTTCCCTGATGTCAATTGACATGAAAATCAGTGTGCACACAAACCAATGCATTAGAATCTCTTGGTAGTACATGGTGCATGGGGCTATCCTAAAGATGCCAAGTACCTTTAAGTTCCTTTAAAAAATATCATAAAAAGTAAAGCAAAAAAAATTTAAACATCATCAAGGATTTGAAGATTTTTAATAACATAACGGCAGATTTTTGAGAATTATGTCTTTAGTGTATCTGTTTCCTGATGGTGGAAAAGGACTTTAGACTAAACCCAAATTTCTATTTAAATAAATAAATTTGTAAATAGTTTCTCAATTCTAGACCCATTATTAAAGTAAAGCATCACTGGGCCTCCCTGGTGGCACAACGGGTTAAGTCTCAGCACTATGAAACTATCGGCATCTGCTGCAGCACGAGTTCGATCCCTGGCCAGGGAGCTTCCCACATGGCGCAGCAGACCTCTCCTGCCTCACCACTGTTCCCCTCAGGCGTATATTTCAGTGATTCCTCCTGTTCTGCTCCCTATTCTGTCTATGGTGAATCCTCTCACCACCCCCACACCTCTGGCCTACAACCCAGTTCTTGTATGCATAAATAAATCTTAAAAAAAATAAAGCATCACAATCACAACCATTTTTAGAACAATTTAAGGGATTTACACATGTTCTAGGTTTTAGGAGATAAACCTGACCTACTCAACTGGGCTGGAAACTGACAGTAAAAGCTAGTTTGGTGTTCTCTATATCCAGGCCTGGAAATGGTAGTTTTGGTTCCATGTTTGAGTTTATAATTTTTCTTTTATCTTACTTTGAGAACTGTGGTGTAAATTTCTGAATAGTATTGGTTATACTTAGTTTTCAAATATTAGAAGTGATTCATTCACTAAAGAATTAATTTTTACTCTGTGGTCTCACTAGTTTTTCCCCTGTTCTTTCTGTTTCAAATATCTAAATAACATCTACCATTTCAATATGCATTGTAGTAAAATGTGCTTTCTTTTACAACTTTAAAACTCATTATTTCTATCTCCAATTGACCAGAAGAGTAGGACGTAATTGAAACTTAAAAATTCAAATAGGGCCAAGTTGTACTTTTACGATCCTTGGAACTCTGCTTTGTTCTTTTTTTCCCTTCTGATTTATTTCTAGCTGTTTTATATCTGGTAGGATTTCATTTAGGGGCATAACATATTTACATTTGATTAGTGGCTATTGTTAACCCACTGTCTACCTTATTGCTTGACATACATTCATTGATGAATGGTGGAATAAACAAACGAAGAATGGCTAAAGGAATGAGTAAATGAATAGATGAATTTGTGTAGTAACAGTAGTGGTGATGGTTTGACCACTTTAGTTTTTCAGCAGAGACATATTTGGGATTACTGAAGATTTTTCTCTTAGATCTTTGTACTGACCGAATTTTTAATTATTTTTGAAAATGCAGGGGAAATTGGTAATTCCTCTGGCTAGGGGCCTACAGTGAGCATACTCTTTGAATAACCACATGAATGGATTGCCTTTCACATTACAGGAAACAGTTGTCATAGATCACACATCAAATTGTGTGTAGAATTTCTGCTTTGTTTTGCTTTTTAATTTGAGTTCACCTGTCAGCCTGAAAACTCAAATGTAATCTCTTTTTCCCTGCACTGCTGACTGAGAATACATTTCCTTATGCTTTACTGGAATTGGAATGACCCAATTCTAATCAGATTAGTAGTGGACTGTCTTGCAGGCCTTTGTTAGCCATTTTCTTTCTCCTGGCATCAAAATAGAAGGAAAAACATTAAAAGAAAATAGCTTTGTGTGACATTGCACATCTGTTTTATTAGATGTAGCCCAGGCAATAAGGGTGTGAAACAGAGGAGCTCAGATGTATTGCTCATTTGTCAATTTACCCAGCAGGTCAGCATATTCCCTTTTGCAAATAATTGTGTAATCTGTAGCTGCACATTAGCCAGGTGCTTTTGATAAACCAAGTTTATTTCATTTTGATTAAAAGACTATTCCTGTTCAAAAATATTCAAAGAGTTTATGTAAAGAAGAAAATTTTAATCACCTTTAATCCTGCTATATAAAAATTGTCGAATTTGCGGCCTCCCTGGTGGCGCAGTGGTTGAGCGCTGCACTGTGGAGCTGTCGGCAGCAGCGATGCGAGTTCGATGCCTGGCTGGGGAGAACCCCACATGGTGCGGCAGACCTCTCCTGCCTCGCCCGCTGCTCCCCTCAGCAGTGTGTTTCTGATCTGCCTGTTCTGCTCCCCACTCTGTCTCTGGTGAACCCTCTCACCGCCCCAAGCCTCTAGCCTGTACCCCAGCTTGTATGTATAAATAAAATAAAATCTTAAAAAATAAATAAATAAAAATTGTCATATTTTAATAGAAGTTACCTTTCACTTTTTTAATATCTTGGCTATTTTCATCACAAGAACTTGAAAATATTTATTACTCAAGTAATATATATTTACTTCTAGAAAAATTAGGAGATCTGGATTGACTAAAAAGAAAAATACCCCATAAAATACTATCGAGAGATAACTGACATCAAGATCTTGGGAGTTTTTAATTGCAGCAACCATCAGATCTACTAGAAGTTTCTGAAAAGAGGAATAATATGAGGAAGTAGAATAGAAATGATAATATGTTACAGTTTAAAAGAATAATTCTCAAATGAGTTCATTACAATTAACTAGATGTTAATTAACTAGATGTTAACACAGTACCATCTACTCAGTAATTAAGATCATTTTTAACACTTTTGACCAAAGCAGGTCGTTCTCAGGGACCAAACATACCTAAAATAGATATTTAATATTGTAATATTTGAACCCCTGATTATAGAACAATGGAGCTCTAAAAATCAAATTTTCTGTTAAACTTATTTTTTAATATTGCTGAAGAAATCTTTGTTTCTGTTATCACCACACAGATTTTAAATCTTATGTCAGCATATTTTATCATATTAATACACAAGTGTAATCTTTTTAATTAAAATCATTTTTTAAGCTTACACTGAATAATTTATAAAATGATTAAAGCATATTTACTCTTTTGAGTAAATGTAGTTTTGTTGTCTGCTGTTTTCTCAACTTAGAAATTCAAGTTAGTTGAAAATGCTTAAACTTCAAATACATTGGCCTAATGGTTTATCTTCCTTTATACATCAGTCTGATACATTTTGAAAGTTTCTTTTAAATAACTGAGGTGTGTTAATGCTTTTCCTGAGCACATTTATGAAACTTTTTGAATGACAGATTCAACTGTAAATCTCACAAAACAGTAAAGATTTGTCATCTTCCTATAGGGAAACCAAATAAGAGAGAGACACTTGGGGGGTAGGGGGAGGGGGAGGATAAGGGCACAAAATTGAGTAGAAAAGGACACAAGGGACCACGGAGATGGATCACGGGTGAATTGGTGGTGGGTTACCCAAGAGGAATACAAAATGTAAAAGATATAAATAACAATAAAAAAAATATAAAAAAGATTTGTCATCTTCTATTTTAATAGTGGTATCAATTACTTTTGATGGTTTGACGTAGTAGTTTGAGTATTCTTATGCAATATAAAATAGGTGCGAAACTATTTCCTATATAATTATAAATGAACATCCAAAGCCTGAATTACTGCATTGATTTAGTAATTGGAATATTAGGCAGTTTCATCTCCACTAGTGCTTCCTCTCTTCCTCCTACTTGCTGTAAGATCTTTTCTTCCAGAGTCTCATTAATATGAACTTTATTACATGTGAAAATAATAGCTATATAATGCAATTATACCCAATTAGTTAAAGTTTTAGTATTCACTGTTGAGTACTTTGTGATTCTGAAACAGGGGCGGACGGGGCAGGAGGCTGGATGGAAGGATAAAATGGCCACCTACTTGCCCGAGCTCTGAGACGAGAGCTGCCAAATGTCTCCAAAGGCCAAAAAACCAAAAACCAAAACCCAGGACTATTGCAATACAATATCCATACAACAGGGGCCTATGGGCTGTAGCCAAACAAAGGACAACACACAATAAAAGGACAGTCAGTCACTGACTGTGGGTTCTCACCCACGCATACAATTGCAAGAGACCAGGAAGAACTTTGCAAACAGGAAAACAAAGAGCTTACTGACACCCAGAGGGTGTCAGTGATGGTCGCCATAGGTCCAGGAGTGCTGGACAGCACTAGTCAGTAGTGATGGTCACTACTGGTCCCTCAAAGGTGGTGTCAGAGACACCAAGTGTTAATGGCTCTTTGTGAGTTAGCTGGGCTATGCCAAAACAAACAACAGACCCATATACAGACCCATGTCTGTGAGAACAAATGCTTGCTGTGAGCCACTGAGTTGTGGATGCTTTGTTATTTAGGATTATTGTGACAGTAGCTGACTGATACAGTCTATAAAAAAAGTAGATCTTCATATTTTCATTAAGAAAAGCATAATTATACATGTGTAAACTGTCAGTTCCTTGCTTTATTAGTCGAAAAATAATATAGCACCTAACATTGAGAGTTTCTCTTGGCTAGTGGTGACTGCACGTTTTATTAAGCAAAATGTTTGAAATGGAACTTGATGAGTAAGTTGTTGAAGTGCATTCTTTATAACTCTGGCTGGTACTTCAAGCAGTCACAAAATGGAATGACATAAGAGCGATGACTAACATTTGTTAGGGTATGGCTGTACATGTGCTTGGTCATTCTATCTATATCTCTTCACATCAGACTTGTCAGTCAGCACGTATTTATTGAGCACTTACTATAGGCCAGGTATTAGAATATTAACTCATTTTTGCTGAATGAAGAAACAGGCTCAGAGTTAAGTGACTAGTTCAAGTCTCATATCTAGGAAAGGGCAGAGCTGGGATTTCACTTGAAGTATATCTAACTCCAAAAATCATACTATTATGACTGTGTCCATGTTTGGAATGGTGGAAGTAGGAGAAAAAATCGGATTTAGAAGGTGATTTACTCAATATTTGTTGGTATGTTATCCCTAATAATTATTTGCTATATAATCCAGATATCATCTGGAATTGTCTTAGCATTCAGAAATCTATTTATAATTAGCTTGGACCCTAGAAAGTCTGATTCCCTTCCTCATAATTTGTAATTCCCAGGCCTTATGTTCTTATGGTCACCTTCCTGTATTTCTGGAGGCTACTTCAATTTACAGTATCATTCTGGGTATAAAACTTTCTACAACACACTCCTTCACAAAGCATCTTGAGTATTAGTAAGGAGTCCCTTTGCAAAACACAAGGTCTACCTACCCCTTAACTTCAATGCCCTGCTCCTCCCCAATTTCTTCTTCATTTTTGTAGGCTAGATTTCCCTTCTTTTGAAGCCTTTATAACCTACACACTGACAACTTTGGGAGCCACATTTCTACCCCAAAGCTGGGGTATCCATGTGTGGCTTCCTTGTCGCTCTCTTATTAAAAGCAAAAATGGGGAGATTTTATTGGGAAAACAGCTAAAGTTGGAATTAGTCCCTTCAGTCTGACAGCCTCCATTAAGCTCAATATTAATTTTTAAAATTGAATCTCACTAAATTTTCAACATAAAAATTTTTTTACCTTAAATAGTGAGAACTGAAAGTAATATAAGAAAGACTCTTCTTCTTAGATTAGAAATAAAATGTGTAGCTAAGAAAAAGCCTATCTTTAGAAACTTACTTCCTACCTCTTTCCAAAAATGTGATTTACAAAAATTACAGAGTAAATCTGGGTGTAATCTTTTTCTGTACTTTTTTTCCCCCACATTACTTTTCCTATTAGTTATTCAGAGTGCATTTCAGATGTTCAAGAACTTGGTTTGTTATTATTTCTTTAAAAATTTTTTTTATTTATTTCATGTATTTATTAATTTTGCATAGAACTGGATGTAGGCCAGAAGTGCTGGGGCAATGGGGAGGTGAGATTCATCAGACAGAGTGGGGAGCAGAACAGGCAGATCTACTGAAAATACAAGCTGAGGGGAGGAGCAGGCGAGACTGGAGATGTCTGCTGTGCCAGATGTGGGTTATTTCCCTGGCTGGGGATCGAACTCAGGTCTTAGCGGTGATAGTGCTGAGACTTAACCCCTCAGCCACCAGGGAGGCCCAGTTTGTTATGACAAAACAGAATTACCTGTAGCAATGTAAATACTCTAAAACACTTTCATAGCACTGTTAGAAATGGTTAAAGAATTGTTTTCTGCTTCTAGACAAGTCTCTGCTATTGAGATGTCTTTCATGATTTGCCACTAAAATTTTTATTCTGGTCAGAATTGTTTTAATGGGAGAACGCTAAGAACTAGTTGAACAAAAAAAATTTAGTCCTCGCTCATTATTATAGAATTTTAATTGGTTCATCTTTAATTAGGAAGCAGTTTTCCTAGTAATTTGGCAGACATTAGTTCTTTTAAATAAAACCTTATTAAAGGTACTGCTTAATAATTTTTTGAGTAACTCATGTTTTCTTATATTCCATGTTTATAGTGGCACTGTTTCATATTTAACAGATATTGTTTTTTAAGCAAAACATTACAATGGAACATATTTCAAACTTGTCAGCAATAATAAAGCAAGTGAATGAGAAATGGGACAGATTCTTAACGTGAGATGTGTTTGCAAGTGGGATGTCTCAAGATTCCGCACTGGGGCCTCCCTGGTGGCGCAGCAGTTAAGCACTGCGCTGTGGAGCTGTCGGCAGCGGTGACGCGAGTTCAACGCCCGGCTGAGGAGATTCCCACATGGCGAGGCAGACCTCTCCTGCCTCGCCTGATGCTCCCCTCAGCAATTTATTTCCATCGATCTGCCTGTTCTACTCCCCACTCTGTCTCTGGTGAACCCTCTCGCTGCCCCACGCCTCTGGCTTGTACCCCAGCTTGTATGCATAAATAAATAAATCTTTAAAAAAAAAAGATTCCACACTGGAATATTCAGGTTAAGATTCTATTACTGTTAGTTCACTATTAAGACTCAGATTTTAAAAGAGCACCTTTGTGGACCTTGACCAAATTCTTTAACTTCCTGACTTTATTCCTTTTGTGCTGAGGCTTATGTTTGCCTTATTTCAAAAGATGTAAAGTTTAGATAAAAACATTATATCTGAAAATACTTTGTATCGCCCAGTACCAGCATTTGTTTGTGGTGCAAAACAAAACAAACCAAACCAAAACAAAAAATTCCCAGCAAAAACAGGTAGGAAGGAAGAGGAGAAAGAAGATTGTTTTTAAATTCATTCATGCAGTGTGGTTGACAATGTGTAATCTTCATGTCCTTACTACCAGCCTGCGTGCAGAGCAATGGTAGGACTCTCTAACTGGTCCAAGTGAATGCCTGTTGCAATCATTTCAAGTAATATTTACATGCCCATAGTATCTGGGGACCATGTCAATTACAAAGGTATACACAGCAAGATACATCCTTGCCTTCCAGCAGCTCTCATTCCAGCTGCGTCTCCATCAGGGTTGAGCTGGGTGAAGGATGGGAAGAGTGTGGTTGGTGTAGAAAAGAAGCTAGTTATTGTGATTGGGTCTTCTGTGTTTTTTCTATCACTAAATAGAGTGGTTTAAAATAACCCACCACATTTTTAGCTGTTTAAATCACACAAAAGAAAAATATAAAGGGTGGAGGGCCTCCCTGGTGGCACGACGGGTTAAGTCTCAGCACTATGAAGCTATCTGCAGCCACTGTAGCATGACTTCAATCCCTGGCCAGGGAGCTGGTGCAGCAGCCCTCTCATGCCTCGCCCGCTGCTCCCCTCAGCAGTGTGCTTCAGTAGGTCTGCCTGTTCTGCTCCCTACTCTGTCTCTGGTGAATCCTCTCACCATCCCACACCTCTGCCCTACACCCCGGTTCTTGTATGCATAAATAAATAAATCTTTAAAAAAAGAAAAATATAAAGGGTGTTTTAAAAGGTTAGTTATAAATAATTCTGTAATAACACTTTGTTTTCTCTATTACTAGATAGAGAATGACAGGAATAACCTTTTTACAGTTTTGTCATATTTCAGGTTTCTTATATGCTCTTTAAAAAAAATTACTGTGTATTGTAAATATAAGCTATAGACATACAAGTTGGAGGGAAATATTGACTTTTTAGTTTTTAAACCACAATCCATTTTATTATTTACTCATTCATTCATTCAGCAAATACTGAGTGTTTAATGTGTGCAAATATAATTTTAATGATTTCCTAAAAATTTCCAGACTAGAAGATCAATGTTTACCTCTAATAATTTGCTGCATTGTTTAACAAGTGGTTCATCTAAGTGGTACATTTTCCTCATATATAATTCAAAATTATTTTCTTAAATACTGATGCATTTACAGAGAAGAACTAGACCATACACTATTTATAAAACTCCTAAACATGCTTGGAGAACTGTAACTAGGAGATGACAGATGACCGTTTCGAGAATGCCTTACTGCTCTTTTCAGGTTTGGGGGACATCACTGTCATGACAAAACTGACTCTATCGCTTGTTTGTGTTTTATGGAACTCTAAATCTTCAGGCATCTTTTTTTTAACTTCATCTTTTGCTTTCAACTGTTGAGTTGCTAGTGATATTTGACTGCTTTTAAAAGAAATAAGCGGATCATATTTATATCATTCATACTAATGAGAGGACCCAATGTCAAAGATTACCTGCAATTAGTGCTGATCATTTTGGCTCTAGATTGTCTTAAGTATAATTTCTTTCTTACTTATTTCTTTCGTAGTATACAATAACAGGGAGGGGAGCTATTCCAGAAGATTCCAAGCAATATAAGGATTCAAACCTCACTGCAGAAATTCTGGGAAGTGGTGACATTGAATAAAGTTGTTTACAGTATCTAATATTTTACCGCAATAGAGTTGCTACTTTGGTGTCTACTTGAACTTAAATATTTAGAGAAAATATGGGAAAGTTTGCGAGAAAATCAGGTCTTATATAAACATGCTGATCTTGATTGTATTTACAAAAATCCCAGAGTGGCACCAGTGCGGTCCAAGTACTCATTGTTATCATCAACCCACATGGGGCACTGGATACTTTGGGGATGGCAACCGACCCCATATTCAAAATTCAGAACAAGAAATAAATACCCAAGTAAGTAAAAACTGATTCTCCTGGATAAATCTAGACTCATATTTAAAGATGTTGAGCATCTGCAGTTTTTATGTGCACTTGTGAGGTTACAGTCTCCTCTGCCAGACAGTCTGTTGTTATTGCTGACGGCAGGCAGTGATAAAGGGCAGAGGCAGGAGGGGTAAAGAATTTACAGAACTTTCAATAATGTGTTGATGTCAGGAAAGAGCTGAGCCGTTTCTGATAAGAAAGACGTGTTAATTTTAAACAGCTGGGAATGTACTTTGTGTGATCTACTCCTAAAAAGTAACAGCAAAGTAATCCACAGGCCCTGGGTCATGAGATGAATTTGAGTAATCAATCTGTAAGTGAAACCAAAGAGGGAGGAAATGAATACTGGAAGAGGTAACAGAGTTCAGCCCTAGGAGTGGAACACTGAGTCTTTTGCAAATTGATGTTCTTATGCCAGGTTAAGATTTGGCAGTGGCTATTTCCGGCGTTGAATCCCACAACCACTCCCTTGCAACAAATCAACAATTGTCAGTAACGATGAATTTACACTGTAAAAATTATTCTTAAGTTAGAGTTTAAGAAATGACACTGAAATTATACAGCACTTCTAGTACCCACACTTAGTGTCACATTTATTTTGATGCTTAAAGAGATATGTAATTTTTCTACAACAATTTAGGATTTTTTTATCAATATATTTGACTAGGATAGTGAAAAGCTACCTGAGTCTATGAAATTGGGTGAGATCTTGTTATTATGATGAAGTTTCAGATATTCTGAACATCTGTCTGTAAATATTGAATATGAATTCAATTTGGAAGATGGATGATGCAGGGTTCCAAATTGGATCATTAGTTTTAGCATATATGTGGTTTTAAATCTAGCCTTACTGTGTGTGTGTGTGTGTGTGTGTGTGTGTGTAGAGAATCTTAGAGGAGTAACACATTCACACAGTAACACACTTCAAGGAGTAACATTTTCCTTTTTCCAAAGACAATTTAGCTATTAGGTATTTAGCTATTAGAGACTGGGGCTCTTGTTCAAGTCTTCTTTATAAAGTTTGGAGTAAGTCACTTTGATCTCTTTTACTTGACTTACAAAACATTCACACTGATTCTGGCCTCCCTGCGTCTGAAGGTGCCCAGAATATAATGCTCTTTGTAATAAAGCCTTAAAATATTAGAAATAAATGATGTATTTTAAGATCTGTTCAACTCAAGGCATTGTTATGTGTATGAATAGAGGTATAAACATTATATAGAGAAAGAACAATTATATGAATGAATGCTATATCATTTAATCTTTATTCTTATTCATATTTAATATCTATGTTTATTAATTTTTTTTATAAAAAATTCTAGTACTTGGAACTTGGAACTATGAAATGAGACATAGACATAGACAACTATTTTCAGATTTCACCTCTAAGGTCACAATTTAAAAATCTAGGGTTGAGGATCTGTGTGGCCTTTAGGAATAGACCAGACTGGTACTCAAAGCTACCGCCTTTTTGACTTCATTATGCAAAACTCAGAAAACTGAACTGCAGCTGCTGTTCAAGATAAGCCATGATGACAGCGTGGCCCTAACAGTAGTGTCTCTCAGAAGCATAAACTGCTTCAGGTTAGTTAAACGATAGCCCCTTCCTCTTTGAAAGAAAAGGAAAATAGCTGCAGGTAACCAATTTTAAGCTCATTACTTTCTTTCAGGAAAGTGATTGCATTTACTTATAAACTACACTTGGAAGGAGGAATTTACCAAGAAGTATGAAAGCAGATCAGAAATGTGGGATCTGGCAGGTTCTCTGCATTCAGCAAAGGTCTAAAGAAAGTAATGCTGCTTGTGATTCTATAGATAGGTAAATAGGAGCCCTAGTAATGAAACAATGTTTACTGAGTGTTCATTTCTTAGTATGATTGTATTTTTCTCTAGATTAGTCGAGTGTGAGGCAGGTGCTATCCTTATCCCCATTTTGTAGATGAAGCACTCAGGGTTTACAGATATTAGGTCTACCTCTAAGATTCAGGGCACCTGATTGTGGAAACCACACCCTTAACTCATATGCCATACTACCTGCTGTGAATTTGAACTGTAGATTCATAAGCCATCAACTGATATCAGCGGGGTAGGGAATGGCATGGGGTGATAGAAAATAGCATGCACAGGGACCATGGTCTAAATTGGTTAGGAAGTAGCTCAAATACTCCAAAGACCAAGGTGTTAAAAAAAAAAAAAAAGGCCCTATTCCAACAGGCACTGGGTATTGTAGGAGTGCCATGAAGTATTTGGGAGTCTTAACATCACCAGAAGACTAAAACTTCACAGTAAGGAACTCCACCAGGAGAAACTGGGACAGAAGGCCAGGAACTCAGTAGACTGGCGTCAAATCAGAGTAACAGCCATTCAAAGCAGAGGCAGACGATCTTGACAAAGCATTTCTTAGGTTATCTCTTTCCACTGAGGACTGAAGTTGGCCTAGGGTCAAATGTGTAGCTATAAGTCAGGGTTAATTTAATAGATTCAGCTAAGAGGGAAAGAGAAACAAGGGCTCGGAGCCAGGCAGACCATTACAAATTAACCCAACTGGGTTAGAGTTCCAGGCAAGAGGCTAATTTTACTGACATTAATTTTCCACCATGGCAGCCTCTGCTTCTATGGGAGACAGCGTTATGTAGCACTGACATTAGATCTCCAAAGACTGGAGTAGGAGATGAATTTTCACATCATAATTATAAAATTTAATAGCATCCTTTCACATAAATCTTATTGTTCAGTCCAAGTTTTTTCCTCCTAATTTTTTTAAGACATAGCATGTTTTATAAGAGCTCAAGATTATACAATTAGCTGTTCTTTCTAAAATTCATGATTTTTGAGATCTAGTTGTACTATTAAAAATTTACCCCCACTTTTTTCAAGAACCCATTTTAATTTCATTTGTGTTATGAAGCTGTTTTCCAGATGACTGATATCATATATAGTTTTTATAAAAAAATATTTTTCTCGTTTAATATGTACATTTGTCATGTTCTGACCAACGAACAACATTGTTATTATGAAATGGGTTTAAGATGTACAAAGAAAATGAAGAAATATAGAGTGCACCCAGGAAATGCAATGAAAATTCCTGTTAGGTAAATTCTTTGAGTCTCCTCTGACTTTCAGAGAGTCTCCCTGGAGGGAGGATGAGCACCGCTCCACTTAGGAATTGTGGTAAAAGCAGGATCACTATTTAAAGAGCTGCCAACTTCAGTGCACCTCTTTGAGTTTTTTTCCTGAAGTCAATTGGGAATAATACCATTTTGGCAGGGTCCTTATGGAAAAATACGAATGTATATAAAATTGCAAGTGTAAGTTTTCAATAAAGCTCATTGTAATCATTCAGTCTGTTACCATTGAACTTTAAAATTTTTACACACACGCCAGTTGTTCACTGTGCTCTGTTTCTCTGTGATCTGTTTTGTCTTCCTCCGTGGCTTCCTCATTATGTTAGAAATGGTTGCAGCAATTCCTGACATCACATCTTTAGACTACATTTTCCCTAGGAATGGAGAGCTGTTCTCATAGAGCTCTTGCCTGCCTTTGACTGCATCAATTTAGGTTTTGTGTTGCCTTTCACACAATCACTGAGAGCAGAGAGTTGGAGTGCATTGATTGGCTTATTCCTGCCTTTCCATGAATCAATCACGGGACAATAGGAATGGTGCTTAGCTGCTTAGTTCAGACGTAGACCTGAGGTTGTGATTAATGACAACCAAATCACAGAGAAGTGTCGTGGAGCAAGAGGTGAAATGGGTACTGGGAAATTCTTTCTCTTGCTCCCAGTCTTGTGGAAAATTTTCAACATTTTACCTTTAATTATAATATTTGCTATAGTTTTTTTTTTAATTAACAAGTCCTTTACCAGTTTAAGGAAATTACCTAAGGTTTTTTAAAAATCATGGAAGTTGACTTTCATCAAGTTTTTTCTAAATCTGTTGGGATGATCATCTGAATTGTTTTACTTATTCTGTTAATGTTATAAATTATAGTAATAAATTTTTAAAGCAACTTCAATGAGCTGTGATGGTATAAAATACTCTGCACATATTTGGAAGATCTAGTTCATTTATATTTTACATATGTATACACCTGTGAAGCCATCACTGAAATCAAAATAATGAACACACTGACTATTCCCCTCCCCAAGTTTCTTCACATCCCCCTGAAATACCCCTCAAGTTGCTTCCCTTCCACCCACCTCTCCACACAAGTTCCCAGGCAACCACTGATGTATTTGTGACATCAGTTAGATATGTTAGATTAGATGCATTACTGACTGAATTTTTTAATGTAAAACTTTTATCATTTTGCAGTATACTTATTTGTAGTAATGGTTTTTGCCTAAAAGTTTACTCCTTGTTGTAAATATTGTTTATATGCTATAATTGTCATGCATTTTCTTTTCATAAATTCATGTCCCCTAGTATATTGTTATAACTATTGCTGTTTTCAGTTGTGTTCATTTAGATTTATCCACACTTTTGCCCTCTCATTGTTCTTTATCTCATCCTGTATCTTTGGGCTCCTATCTAGTTGTTGAATACTCCTCTAGTAATTTCTTTGCAGTAGACTGTTGGTGAAAAATTCTTTACATTTCGCGCTTGAGTAATGTCTATTTTTCTCCTTCATTTTCTTTTTTAATTGTGGTAACACTCGTTTACAACACTGTACATGATTTAGAGGTATGCGATCACACCCTTCAGATAAGTTACCACACCATACCCACCACCAAGGGCCTCACAGTCCTCCACCATAATCCATTGTGCCCCCTCTACAGTTGCTCTCTCTCCCAGATCTCTGGTAGCCTCAGCTCTATAGCAAAATTTCTGGGGTTTGTTATTGGGTTGGTTTGATCTGACCTTTTGTTTCTCTTTATATTCCACATAAGTGAAACCATCTAGTATTTGTCTTTCTCTTTATTTGATGTATCAGTTACTCTGACTTATTTCACTTAGCATTTTCCCCTCCAGTTCCATCCATGATGTAATATCATTTCATTTTTAAGGGGTAATTAACTGGTAGGGAATTCAGGATTATACATCCATGCCTTTAGCATTTTGAAGCCACCATTCCATTTTCTTCTGGCTTCCCCTCATTTCCTTAAGATGTCAGCTATCAGTCTAATAATGTTTCTTCTAAAGTCTTTCTCCACACAGTTTTCTTTTAGTAATTTCTCTTTGATTTTCATATTTTTACTAGGATGTGCTTTCTTTTTATTTATCTTGCTTTTGATTCAAAGAGCTACTCAAATCTGTGGCTTTTGTAAATTTTGGGTGAGACTCAGCTGTTACATTCTTAAATATTGTTCCTTTCTCATTCTCTTTTGCTTCCCTTCTGGAGACCATCTCACTAACTTTCTAGCATACACACACACACCCCTAGCAAACTATGGACTCTATCGTTGGCCACACTCTCACTTGTTTCTAACTACCTCACTGTTTTTCTAGAAAGCCAAGCATACTCCTGCCTCAAGACTTTTGAAAATATTGCTTCCTTTGCTAGGAACACTGTTTTCCATATAAGTCCAATATACATTCCCATGTATGAATGAGGTTATCCACTCAAATGTAGCTTTAACAGATAGGCTCTCCCTGGTCACCTTTTATAAATGATAACCCAATCTCCTACACTGTGCTCTAATCCTTTATCTGATTTATGTTTCCTTAAAGCACTTACTACATTATAACACATTATATATTTAATATTTATTTGCATATTCCTTGTTTTCCTACATTAGATTATTAATCAATGAGTTAATAATATTAACTCAAAGAGACAATTTTTTTGCTTGTAGCTATATCCCAATCCCTGGAATAATGCCTGGACCAGAGTAGGTGCTCAGTAAATATTTGTGGGATGGATGAATGAGTAATAGATAATTACTGGGTACAAGAATATAGAGTTTTCTATAGAAAGTGAAGAAAGGTAAATTTAGGAAAACTTACAAAAGACATTTAGAAGATTAGGTTTTTACTCATAAAATGATATATTTGTGTGAGTCTCTGAATAGTTGCACAATAAATAGCTATCTCTATGAACCATAAAAGAAATAAATAAAATCTATCACTAATAGACTAACGGATATAGGAAGAAAAATTCTCTACAGAAAAGAAAGAAAGCAGGACCTCCCTGGTGGTGCAAGGGGTTAAGTCTCAGTCCTGTGAAGCTATCTGCAGCCACTGCAGCATGAGTTAGATCCGCAGCCAAGGAGCTAATCCACATGGCGAAGCAGATCTCTCCTGTCTCTCCTGCTGCTCCCCTCAGCAGCGTATTTCAGTAGGTCTGCCTGTTCTGCTCCCATTCTGTCTTTGGTGAATCCTCTCACCCCCCCCGACACCTCTTGCCTACACCCCAGCTCTTCTATGCATAAATAAATAAATCATTAAAAAAAGGAAAAGAAAAGAAAGAAAGCAGATAAGGAGAAATAACAAACTAAGCCAGGCTTTTAGTTCATATTAGTATTTTGTTCATGTGTATCTTAACATAGTATCATTGCTCACATTTCAATCTGTCTTTCTGTCCACTGTTGTTAACCTAGAATATATAGTGAAACTACTGTGTTTCAAAATATTGTGTTATTGTATCAACTGGCATGTCATCATTTAGTTTAGAAATGTGCTTAATAAATTTTTGAGGACACTTAGGTTGTTTCTTTTTTAAACTAGACTTTTAACATAACAGAATACCATAGACTCGTGGCTTGAGCAACAGATTTATTTGAAGACTCAAAGTCTGAGAGCTGGGTGCCAGTGAGGTTGTGTTCTAATGAGATACCTTTCCTGGGGCATCTCCTCGGGGCTGTCTCCTGATGTGGCACAGAGAGGGAGCTCATGCTCTTCCTCTTCTTATGAGCTCACTAACCGCAAGAGGGTTTAGCCCTCATGACCTCATGTCAACCTAATTATCTCCCAAAGGCCTGTCTCCAAATACCATCACATTGGAGTTAGGGCTTCAACATATGAAGTCCATAGCTTCTACCAAGTGAAGTACAATTTTTTTCCATGAGTAAGTAGTTCTTTGTTATAGTGTTTGAAATTATTGTGATAATTTGATAAGTTGATTAACTTATTTTTCTCAAAATACTGTGAATACTTGCAAATCAGTCAGTATCTGGGTCTGTTTCTTTTGTGGTTTGCAGGAATATTTATTGTGTAACTATTTAGAGACGCATATGAGATTATTATTTATGGGGAAAAACTTCCTGATTTTCTAAATGTCTTTCATAAATTTCTTTCCCTCCATAAGTCACATGCCCACCACTGTGCCCAGGCTGACTGCCTTGTGAAGTAATGGAGCTACTCAGAGAGAACCTAGCCTAGGTCAAAGCTGCTTGGCTCCAGAGACTTAATCCCCCTAGAGACCATCAGCTTCTACCACTGCCACTCTCAGTACTTTTTGCTAGATTGTCTGAGGTCAGTGTGCCTCTCTTATGTCATGGATATTGCTGCTTGTCTAAAAAAGTCTCAGAGACTAAGGAAAAGCCTAAGGAAAAGATACCATTCTGTGATACCCCACTGCTTATCAAGAAAGCCAGAGTGGCCTCTGTCTTGGTCTTTTAACCAATTTGAAACCAAAGTAGCCAGCTTAAAAACAGCCACGGAACTGCTAGTCATCAGCTGAGAAGTAGCCCCCCGTGTAGTATTTTTTAGTCTAGAGTGAAGCTAACGATGTAAAGAAAGGCTTCCTAGAGAGGTTAAGGAGAAAAGCGTCCACCGGCCCCACGGCTCCTCCCACTCTCATCCCAGAAATAGGATCGTTAGCATCTGATATGAACGAGAGGAGTATTTGGGGCTGTGCCATATGTCCCTGTTAGAAACATTGAGCTCAAAATGACTAAGAAACTCCAAGGGGTTGTTTCAGCCGCCAGGGTTAGCAAGGGCGCGGCAGGATTGCAGCTGACCCAAAATTAAATAGGATTTGTGCTTTACCCCTTATGGTGACATAAGAAGGTGGCATGGCAGACAAACCAAATAGAGGGCTCAGTCATTGAGCATCAAAAAGCCTCCTATGCTGTGTTCATGGTAGGGCAAAGAAGAAACTTGGACTATTTCTGTCATGTCTATGTATGAGTTTATCCACTTTTAGAATTCATCTCTTGTGAGAGTGAAATACTTTAAAAATAATACCTAAAGTTATAACAAAAATTGTATCTATACTCGCTTATTAAAACTTAAGTGTCCCCTAGAAGGTAGTGTGACTCCGGTGGTCCAGGAGCTCAGAGATTTGTCCTTAGAGGCGCAAATTTCTTTTCAAAGATGGGAGCCTCCTGTGTGGTCACGAAGCTGGTGAGAGGGACCTGGAGCAGCTGTGATAATGCTGAGTGGACTGAGGGTGCTCTGGGGTGGTGGGTGAGGGGAGGGAGTGTCCCATGACTTAGGTGTTGCAATTAGGTGAGGAATGATGTCACAATCCCTTAACTAAGAAGAGAATGATGGATAAACTAGATACAGGATCACTAACCTAGATTGGAAAGCACATTCTGGCATCAGTCCTCCTGGGAAGCAGAGCTCCCCTGGTGAGCAGAGAATCAAAAAAAACAATTGCTCCTTTTCAAAAGTAACGTGGACCTTCTGTGGCCTGGATAAGTCGCTATTCTCCACTCTGTAGGTGTTTCTTTTTCTGACAACTTGAAAAGTCTGTCTCTCATCAGAGTTCTTGCACCACATCTAAAGACATCAATCACATTCTCTGATTTCGTTTCTCCGTTTTTATTGGTCCTCAGAGTTTTGTCATTGCTGCATCCCCTCTCTCCTCAGACCCATGACAGGTTCCAAATCCAAGGTGAGACTTGTCTTACCATGTGTATGCAGAGAAGCAGCTCGCCAGCAGGTGGGGTGAGGAATGCAGTGATGTAGTAGCCAGAAACCCCAGGCTTCTGGCACCTAGTAGGCTGACACCTTGGGTTGTTTTTCTGGTTTTAGTGGCTTAAGCTGCAAAATAAGATACCTTTCAGCTTTGACATGTATCCCAGACCTGGAACTTTATTTTAGTAATTCTAGGAAAAAAGTGTTTAGGCTGAGGAGATGAATCTCTATTCTCACTGAGGGGAACAGGTTTTGTACCATTTTGGGTGTTTTGGTTGTCTTCACTTTTAATCTGGTAACCACTTTTGTGTTTTTTCTCTTCCTCTAGCTGGCCAGCGAGCAAGTGTCTTGGCATATTTCAAGGAGTATATTCTTTTCACTCTTGAAAGGAATACCCAAGTATGGCCTCCCAGCCCTTCCCTAATGCCCCCTGAATGACAGGCCATGAAAAACATTTTTTAATTAAGTCAATTCAATTATTCTAAGTTGAATTAATCTCTAATTTCAGATTATCATAGGGAACTGTTTAATAGATGCCAACTGACCCTTCTCCAAATTTCCATGGAAATAACAGTCATATAACACAGGATGTTCTTGGACTGCTCTAAAATTTCCAGCTGCTTTAAGTGTGATACTGAACTTAAAAAAGAAACCTTCTACTAACAAAATGTATTTGAAATATGTACTCAGGTGCTCAATAGGTAGGCCTAACCTGAAAAAAAATCGTTTCATGGTGCCATAACCTTGGCCTTTCTCTTGAACTTCTTGAGACCTCTGATCATGTGCTGTTTTTCTGATGGCAAACTGTAGAAGAGATTGCAAGAAAGTTTTACAGTCTCCCCCTCTACCGCCTCGGGAAATAAAGATGTATCTATGTCAGAAGAAGTGGAGGTCATCCTGTTCTCTTCAATAATCAAACAAATCTCTTCTTCAAGAAAGTATATTTCAATAGTGCCAGATTTGTTTGTCAAATATATTGCTGTTAAGAATATAAAAGTATTTCAGGCGAAATAATAGTAAGTGGGAGAAATAATATGATTATAACAGGTCTAGTCAAAGTGCAGACACCATGTCTACATTGCACGCTTAATGAGGGTAACGACAGGCTTGTCCTCTTTATCACATTTGAGTTAATCTGGGCAAACCGGTGCATACTATTACAGAAATGATTTTCAAGGTTAGATGCTGCAGTCTGAAGCAATGACAACACAGTGTCAAATAAGATGGAAATGACCAGGTTTGATAAATAGAATATCCTTCTAGAATTTAGTAATCCTGAGGTGGCCCTGCCCATCACAGTTGTCATGTGAGACAACTGCAGACTTTTTTACACTGGGGGCATGGAAATTATTGGATTTCCTCTATTGAAATGGAAAACAGGATAATATTTGACAGAACAAACATATACTTGTTGCATTAGGTAAAATATATAATCTGAAATTGATATGTTTCTTTGACAAATTTCCTGGATCAGTGATTTGCATTCATCTTTTCTCACCATGCTAGGAATTTCCTTTATATACCACTGTTTTTGGGGATAGATACAAAATTAATGTTGGAAATTTCTCTTAAGGCTGCTTTTTCCCCTTCTTATGGGGTTTTCTCCTTAATGTTTTCCCATTTATCCTTCTCTTTCTATCACATTTCTGGGTCCTCACATGTGCTGGTTGGCTGGGCATTCTCCCCTCAGCCTGCCATGTCTGAGGAGCCAAGTTTATCAAAGATTTCCAGACGGTGACATAATTCCTTCCCCACCCTAAAAGACCTCTGCTGTTTGGTCTTCCTGGACAGAGTGTATTGTCTTCCAAATGTTCTTATGTGTGAAAATACAGCAGAAAACTTGTTGGAATCACTGAACCCCTGGATATTTGCTTCCTTTGCAACAATGCCTTTAGCGAAGTAATTTGAAACAACAGTAGATGTGTCATAAATGCCATTTGTGGGTGGTCTTCAGCTCTCAAAAGAAATTAGGTTGTGGTGTGTTTACTATCTTTAAAGGAAAAAAATTAAATAATGGCATATGACTAGCTCTGTACTTCTGATTTTGTACTCATCTTTTGTCATAACTTTCATCAATCAACATAAAAATTAGTAAATGTTTTATATGTTAAGAAAATTTATATACAAATAGAAAAAAATCTAGCCGTTTGGCTAGCTTTGATAATTTTCAGTTGAAAAAAAAAAAGATAGTTTTTCTATCCATTTATATTTATTAGATTCCAGAATTAGACTTGGGTCTTTAAAGGACTTGGACATCTTTTTTTTTTGGGGGGGGGGAGGTGCACATTCATTATGTAATTTTAAAGTTTCTCTTTTGTGCTAGATATAAAACTGTCCTAGGGATACATAGATGAAAAGGTAACTATCTTCTCTGAAGAAGCTCACAGTCTAATATGGAATTTAGAAAGACATTTAATAGCCACCTCTTATAATAATGTAAGCCTTCCCTCATGCTCCTAATCCTCATGTGGGGGAAATATTCCTATCATATGGCCCCGTAGGACCCTATGCTTAATACTTATTTTAGCATTTCTCACACTGGATGTTGATCTTTATGCTAGACTGTCAGCTACCTGAAGACAGGGACTGTGTCTTACTCATTACAGAAGAAAAAGATAGCCGAAACATGATTTTAACTCTTAAATAGCTTAAAATTGAGTGGTAAAGACATATGTAAACTACTGACATGGAAATAAATTGTATAATTTTGCATGAAATAAATGCTACAAAGTGTCTGCTATGGGAAGTAGGTTTTAGAGGTTGTTTAGAGGAGATGGCATTTGAATTGAATTTAGAAGAAATGCTAGGTGGTAGGGAAGGGAGGAAGAGAATCCAAGATCAGGCACCATTGCAAGCCAAAGCACAAAGGCAGGACAGTGTGTGGTGGTCTTGAGAAATAGCAAGGAGTCCCAGGTAAGTGGGCTCTGGCAAGAATGTAAGGCAGGGGCTGTGTTGTAGCTGACCTTGAATGGAGTAGTAGGATGTTTTGTCTGTCTTCAGTAGTCAGTGTACTGAAATGGCCATCTGTGCAAAAGGAATTTGATCACTTTGTCAAGAATGTAAATACTGGGAAGAGAAAGATCAGATATTCAGGTAAGGGAGTCTGGAGACTTCTAGTGATGTAGGCAGGAGATGAAGTGCAAATAGATAAAGCAACAAACAAAAAACAAGGAGAACAATTCTATAAACATTGTGCAAATGGACATTTCAGACCCTGACCTGCAGTAAGGGCAGAAGATTCCAGTTAAGAGTCTTATTTCAAAAGTGAGGACAGAACTTCTGGCAGTAGCTAAAGTGTCCCCATAAGTATAGAGAATGCAAGTCAGGGGAAGGCTTTTGGAAAGCTTATATATGAGAGGGTAGGTAAATCTTCAGATTAAAAAAAAAAATCAAGATTCAAACCTGTTATTAGGACTGTGTGTTTGGAGTGAAGTGGTTTGATCAAGGTGACACTTGCAGTTTATGGCAGAGTCCTCTAGAACCCAGGTACCCCAACGTATAACTCAGTGCACTATTAGTTTAATGTTCTAGACTAAGTTTAATGAAAAATTTGAAGATCTCACATACCAGTTTTCCCATCCTCATCCATCATTAGACAGACTGAACTTTAATTTTAGATCCCTTTACATAAACCAGATTTTTTTTTTCTCTTATGCGTCCAGATACCGGTAGCAAAGAGAAAATTTTGCCATTGGAAAGTACAGAGCAATTGCTTCTTCACCTTTTAGCTAAGATCAAGTATGGAAAATACAGGACAAGACATCTAGATGGATGCCATTTAAAATTATAATAAGTGATATGAATTGATAGTAGGAATTGTAAAAGGTCTAGATGATTAAATCTACCATCTAGTTCAAAGGTAAAAGTTAATCTTAAACATTATTAAATGTTTTTCTATCCTTCATGTAAAAAGAAATCCATCCTCATAATCCCAATTTGTACCCCCACCTGCACCCACCAGACTGTTGGGAGACAGTTCTCTTGAGTGTCTCGTGTTTTGTGCACACTTGCATGTCGACACCAACTTGTCCTTACTATCCCTAAATACCTCGCTATATACAAAAGCGGAAAGATCTTGCTCAACCCAAATGATTCATTACAGTTCTACAGAAGATTTTGTTGCTATTAATATTTTAGTCTTCTATGGCATGTGCCAAAGGTGTGGTTGGAAATTCTGTTTTTAACTCTTAATTATCAAGTAAAATATTTATACCTCAAAGAGGAAGACCTGAAAAGAAAGGATATGAAATTTTGATACAGTCTTAACAAAGATAGGATGGGAGAAATTGTCAGGATAGTATCATATTTGCTGAACAACAAAACAAAATAATACGTGAATATGATCATTTATTTGACTGGAAGAAACAAGCTTTGAAAATGAACCATCACAAATCATGATTAGTGAATTGTTTACAACCAAAAAAAACCTCTGGTTTGATAAATCAGAGTTGGTAAAATGAGCAGGATCACTATAAATACTAAAAGGTGATGGCCCATAACTAGATAATTTAATATTTTTATTTTTAGAAATGGATTTTAGTCTTTTAAATGTGGCATGGTAAGTAATTCTGTTAGAATTCTCATTCTGGGGAAAAAAAATAAAGAATTCTCATTATGGCCTTAGGGCATACCCTTAAATGTGTGAAATATACCTTTAAATTGACTGTTTTCTAGTATTGACCATTTCTAGCATAGTTTCCAGAGAATTGTTTTCTTACTTTACTTTGTTTTTTTCTTAAGCATATTATACATATATATTTTTAAAAGTATGTTTTGCTAGTGTGCAATGAAGTTTCACAAATTGAATACAACCATATATCAAGAATCCAGATCAAGACACAGAACATCACCAGTCCCTTAGAAATCCATCCTCATAATCCCAATTTGTACCCCCACCTGCACCCACCAGACTGTTGGGAGACAGTTCTCTTGAGTGTCTCGTGTTTTGTGCACACTTGCAAGCAGAGACACTACTTTTGTTCAGAATATCTTTTCAAGGACATCTGTTCATAACCTTGAACAACAGAGATGTTTCCCTCCAAAGCTAAAGACAAGTTTGCTAGTAGCCCCAGAAAAATAGAGATTGTTTCCCTTACAGAAAACAGTACAGGTTTACTTACTCTTTAGTATAACAGAGAACGTCTCCCTTGAAAGCAAAGGGTAGACATGCTTACTGCCCATTGTAAACTACTCAGAGAAGCCCTAAGCTCAGGGCTCCCCGCCTGTAATGCAACTCCCTGTGTGTGCAAGTGTCACTTGACTTCACATTACGGACTTAGGAATCAGGGTTCAAGAAGCTGCTGTTAATACTGACTCTAGCTATTGAGTTGTAAGGTTCTTTGTTGATGAACACGCCCTAAGTAGGCAAGCTAGCTTCTTAGTTTTCAGGTAGGTTAACATTTCAGCTCCTTCACTGTTCTTGTAGTAACTATTCTGACTTGCCACCACCACGGACTGACTCTACCTGTTGTAACCTTTCTATATAAATGGAGTAGTGCGGTACGGGCTCCGTGTGTGGCTCCTTTCATCTGACAACACTGCGAGACTAGTCCATGCTACTGCGTGCAGCACAGTTCTTTTCTTTTCACAGTATTCCACTATGTGAATATTTAAAAACTTGTTTATTTTTCCTACTAGTGATATTGGGGAGTTCAAAGAGTAGTGTTAGCTATTTTAATGATGCTATGAACACTTTAACATGTGCCTTTGTGACTATGTATGCGCTTCTGTTGGGTATATTGTCAGAGCTGGACCCAAGGGTACAAACCAGCTGTTTGCCCCACGTGCCTTTGAGTCTCATGATGCTCACCCTGAAGCCCCCTGGCAGCTGTTCTTCAGCACTCATGTCTTGAAGAATGTTTCCATGGCCTGTTCCATCTTTTTTATTTTCACCATTCTGGTCGATGAGTGATGGTATCATGTAGTAATTTTAATTTGCACTCACCTAATGTCTAAGGAATTGAGGACCTTTATTTTATTTTATATTTGCCATTGGGATAGCCTCTTTTTATGAATTGAGTCTTCTCCCCCTTTTTCTATTGGGTATTTGATATTTTCCATATTTATTTATAGGAATCTTTTATACATGCTAAATACTAGTCTTTTTCAAATATGTGTATTGCAAATATCTTCTCCGTCTGAGTTGCTTTTTCCACTATCTTAGTATATTTTGGTAAACAAAAGTTTTTAATCTGTACAGAAGTTAGCCCTTTGCCCCATTTCCAAAGATTGTCATTGTCTTCTCCATAGAGGGGAATGTCAGAGTATCATATAATAAGATTAAAAACTAAGCCCCCAATCCTTGCCCTGCAGACAACTTTGGGAGGCTTGAATAGATAAAGGGAATAGATAAGGTTGCTATGGGATCTGGGCCACAAGAGCAGACTGCCAAAGCAGGGCCAAGACACACTATGGTTGAAAGGTCAATGTCCAAGACCAGACATCCCAGCGGATGATAGGTTATAAAAGAGAGCCTCAGCTTTACTTGGGGTGCAGACATCTCCCATCTTGCCACCTGCTCCCTTGCAAGGCATTTCAAGAAATCCGCTTTTTCTGTTGTCAAAAAAAAGTTTTAAACCTAATTCTATCATATTAAAATAAATTATATGCCATTATTATATTTATTATATCTAAGTATAGTATAATCCTATTATATATCATTAATAATTTAGTCTTACTATATAGCATTAGATTTAGTGCTTTAGATTAGTGCTTTTTGTGTCCTGTTTAACAAATCTAATCTCTCAAGATCTTTCACATATATATCTGCTATCCATCTGGAACCGATTTTTGTGAATGTTGTAGCAGGAGTCAAGATCCACATTTTCCATATGAACATCTAATTGACCAAATACTGTTTATTGAAAAGACCATCCTTTTCCTATTTATAGGTTTTTTTTTTTTTAATGTTTCCACCAAAAATGACATTTGTCAGCCAGAATTACTCAGATGTTTCCCTTCTAGGACAAAGGAAGTATAATCTTTGCTGTGTCTAGGAAAAAAGGAAACTGGAATATTGGTGAGCACCATATCATTCATCACAGACTAGAACTAGAGTGATATGCAAAAGACCAGCAGAAATAGGCCAAAAATATAGTAAGTAAGTATAGGCGGAGAAATTAGAGAAAGACAGTAGAGATTATCAACCAAAGATTAATGATATAAGGAGAGAATATAAAATATTTGGCCTGATAAATATAGTCACAGTGGTGATTAAAAAAACTATGATTATGATGGACAACTTTATGTGCATGAATTTTCAAATTTAGGTGAAATTTATGACTTTATGGAAATGTATAATTCATCAAGAGTTACTGAAATGCAGTAGAAAATCTGAATATTCATTTAAAAATTGAATCAAGAATTTGGCAAAAAATATTTTCACAAAAATAGCATGAGGCTCAAATGATTTTGAGATAAATGCAACCATATCTGCAAGGAATGTTTAAACATTCAACAGAAATTTATTCTGTACCTGGCACTGTTCTAGGTCCTTAGGAAGTACTGATGAACAACAACAAAAAGATTTCTTTCTTCCTTGGAGCAGAGGAGAAAAACAGTAGTAAGTAAACATATATCACAGAGGCAGCCTCATTGAAAAGGTAAAATTTTGGCAAAGATTCAAAGAAGTTGAGGTAGTTAGCTAAGTGGATAGCTGGAAAAGAATGTTCCAGGAACAGAAGAACTAAGCAGTGGCATAAGACAGAATGCCTAGATTTTCAAGGAGTAACACTGAGACCAGTGTTCCTGGAGCAGTCAACGAGAGTCTAGACTGAGCTTTTATTCTTTGTGAAATGGGGAACCAATACATAATTTTGAGCAGAGGGTTTAAAATTTGACTTAATTTTTTCATGGATGACTCTGGCTCCTGTATTAAGAATCAATTTTGGGGGCAATTGTAAAGGAAGGACAATCTTTTAGGAGCTATCAGTCTAATCCAAGAAAGACGTTATCTCTAAAACCATATGGTAGCAATGGAAGTAGGTGGTAGACATATTGTAATTGTAGAGTCAGCATGATTTTATGATGAATTTGATATGGGGTATAAGAGAAAGATGCATTTGATCTGAGCAACTGGTCAGATGAAATTGCCAGAGCAAAGATAGAGAAGGTTATGATGGAACAGATCGTTGTAGTAAAATCAGGGGTTTGCTTTTGGACATGTGAAGTTTGAAATGACTACACTAGTCAACACTGATATCATTACTGACTTAAAAAGACCCTAATCTGTAGTATCTTGGTGTGATGATCATGAATATAACCCTGAAAATTTTTGATTAGCTCTCGTTTTGAAGATATTTCATATAATTCATTTTATGTTTCACTGTGTAAATTTATCCAGTAGGACTGCAACAACATCTTAAATCAGTCTAGAATGATGTCATATTGCCTCGCATTGCATAATATCATCATGCACACATTATCCAGAGTTGATTGCATCATTTCTGATGCAATGCAATACTACTGCCAGGTGGCTGCTGAAGTAAGCTGCCGTCAGCAATGCACTATAGATAGCCCTGTCGGAAAGGTTGAGCATTGAAAATATTTCAGATTTTGTGCTAGACAGTTTAAGCAACTGTTCCATAGAACTGTTATTATTTTATCCATTTGGGCATAATACAGGACAGTAATGCCTCAAAAGTGCATTAATAGCCTGGACAATTTCTGCTCTATTTGTGGGGACGTGACATTTGCCAACCAGAAGAAAAGTATCACTTCTCAAGTGAAGAAGGCTTATCAGCTTTACTCAGATGCAAGGTTGGTGACCAAGACAGGCCTTCGGCCCCTCATATATACTGTGCTCCATGTACAACACAGCTTTCACAGTGGTTAAATGGCAAAAGACCATCAATGCCATTTGCAGTCCCCATGGTGTGAAGAGAGCCAAACAACCACATAAAACACTGTTACTTCTACTTGGTTCCTCCTCTTTCCGGCGGAATAACAAAACAAAAGAAGTCGAGACTAGTCTACCCAAACATTCTGTCTGCATTGAGACCAGTTCCACATGGTGAGGGACTTCCTATTCCAGAACCTACAGCAAAATATTCTCTTGATTCATCTGATGAGGACAAGAGTGAGCTGACCTGTTCTTCTCCTGTTCCATCAGCATGCAGTGATCCAGATATTCACTGCGGTGCATCATCCACCCCACACAGACTAACACAGGAAGAACTAAAGGACCTGGTTTGTGATTTGGACTTATCCAAGAACAAGGAAGAATTGCTAGGACCAAGACTCCAACAATGGCATCTTCTAGAAGAAGATGTCACAAGTACTTTATATTGAAAGTTCCACCAACAGTTGGAACCTTTCTTCAGAAAAAAAAAGTACTCTGGTATTCTGTTCCAATATTGAGGGTCTCATGAATGCATTAGAAATCACTCATGACCCACAAGAATGGAGACTATTTCTAGACTCTTCGAAACTGAGTCTTAAGGCTGTGCTTTTGCACAATGGAAACCGTCTTCCATCTTTCTATTCCTGAACAGCTGTACAAGAGACAAGCGAAGAAATCTAAGAAGTAGTCTATGACTTGATTTTTTACAGGTATTAACCAGAGGCTTATTACTATTGGCATGCATTTTGTGATGTAAACATCAATTTATTGCAGATTACAAAAAAACTAGAGCCAAAAATAGAATTTGACTGTCATATTCATGTTGAGCACATACAAATTGATAGGAAATGACTAATTTTATTCAGTAACATGACTTTTGTAAAAATTTGTTGACCAGTGCTATTGGATAACAGAATTGAGATAACAAGTAGGTATTATGAGCTTAGAGCTCAGGTGAGGTCTGGGGTGGAGATACGTACTTGGGACATACATAATATTTAAAGTCAGAAGGCTGGATGAAATCAATAGGGGCATGAGTGTTGATAGATTATGACTTACAGCCTCCAAAATTTTAATCTCAGAGATAAGAAGAAGAACCAGCCAAGCAGATCAAGGAGAAACCAGTAAGGTAGGAAGGAATCTGAGAACATGCAATGTATTGGAAGTGAAATTTGTAAAGGAAGGTGTACCTCTGTGTTACATGGTGCTGAGCAGTCAAGTTAGGTGAGGTCTGAAATTTGACCATTGGCTGTTAGAACAGAAGAGAGACCAGTGACTTAGTCAGAGTACTTTCAGTGAAGCAGTGGGGGTTAGAAGAAATTTGGAAGGGACTGGAAGGAAAGAAATTGGAGACCGTGATTATTGAGAATCATTTGAGGAATTTGCTCAAAAGTGATATAAGGAAATGGGGTTATCACTTCACCACAACAGTTTTGGTGGAGTGGTAGGGCAAAAACTTATGTACCAAGGATTTGAGAAAAATGGGAAGGAATAAAATAAAAACAGCAAATAAATACAACTCTAAGGGAATGGAATGATGACTGGTGGAGAAAGTACGTTAAAGAAAATGTTTTTTAAATGGGGGGGCGGGGAAGAAGTATATGTGTTTGGTGGTGTGAGTGATTCAGTAGGGAGGAAAAATTACTGATGTAGGAGAGAGAAAGAATTGCTGGGAGGATGCCTCTGAATAGATGAGCAGATGGAATCTAGTGCCTGAGTGGAGGAAGAGGAGTCTTCTTTGGACAGTGGCATAACAAGCTCATCTATGGAAACCAGCAGGAAGGCGAACTTTGCAGGTATGGATAGTGGTAGTTGGTGAGAAGTGACTATGGGAACTGTGACATTTTCTTCACGTTGCTTTAGTTGTTCAGAAGCAGACTATCTGAAGCCAGAGTGTCAAAGGAGAGTAAGGATGAGGTAAGAAGTGGTTGGATTGGGCAGAGAGGGGAGGAGGTAGGAAACAGCTGTCTAGAGATTGTCTGGACTATGGCATATGGTATGATTGTTAAACAGTGTGTAGGTCATGAATTTGAAGTGAGGCACATCAGCTTGTTTGTAACTTTTTTTTAGCCAGATTTAGTTCACAGGTGCAACATGAGTAAGTAGAGTTGGATTTCGTCAGCTCTGAAACAGGAAGGGCGAGAACATGTTGCTAATTACTGGTGTTAGAATTTAAGCTAGGGAACAGAAGACGTACAGCAAGAAGGGGCAGTGAAAAGGTGGCTTCATCAATGGATTGGAAGACCTAGAGAAATGAAGGGCTGCGGAGGTCAAGTACCAGAGGGGGTTAGGGTAAGATTTTGTGGTCTGAGCATAGATCGCAGGGGATTGGCCAGAATTCTGTTCAGCCATCCAAGTGGAGACAGATTGAGGACAAGGTCATTGCAGGGGAGGAGGCCAGTGAGCCAAGAGGCTATTTGGGAAGGATTTCCTTTGTATATATCAAAATCACTGAGTGATATGATCAGAGACAATAAAGAATGAGCCAGGAGCTAAAATGCTTGGGAAATGAAAGTGGGTAATGCAGGGGTGGCAAGAATGCAAGTCTCTACCTCATCTGAACTCATGACAGGAGATCTAAAATCGTCTGTATTCTAGGGCCAAGGTTAATTATATGGCAGTGGCATGTTTGAATACAACAGGTTAGTGGTAAGGCAGACATTCTTAGAATTTCATATTTACGTAATGGCGTAGGCCCCATATTATACTATTTTCTCATAGTTAAAGTGCCTAGAAAAAAATTACACATATTTTAGCTGATAAAAAATAAGGAATGTATGTTTTTTAAAATTGGAAAGTGAGTAGCATCAAATTTTTTGAGTTCAGTGTGAAATGTCACTTTTTGGAGCCTTCCATTCTGCTTGTGTGCTAGAGTGTGGGCTAAAAACTATTGAAAAGCACAAAATACAATTTCATCATTGGGGCCTGAAACATCCTGGCTATACATTTTCTAAATGGGGAATAAAGAGAGTTAATATAAAAACTCTGAAACATCTAGTCAACAAGAGGCAGAAATAAGAGAGAAAGGAAAGGTAAAGAGAGAATTAGGGAGAAAAAGGAACAAAAGAAAAGAAAAATGAATAAAGGATGGCTTCTTGGAATGAGTGCAATTTAGCCACATACCTGTATGTTGTAGAATTGTGGAGTGTTTAAATTCTTGAAAGACAGAAAAAGCATGTTTAAAAAGATAAATTTACTATGAGATGAAGAGAGCCTGCAAGTTTATATAGTCTTGTTTCCCTTTGACTTTTCAAATATTGTTATTCAGGTCTGACGTATTTTGAAAGAGATCATTCCCTCTTTAATTCTTTTTACAACTGTGTTTGTACAGTGATTTAACATATAGAATTATTGTTCTTCAGACTAGGCCACCCAATTTAGAAAGCTGATGACCTCAACATTACATTATTTTCTTAAGACTCAGAAGAATGTTGGTAGACAAGAGGAGATGTACATTTTGTTAATTGCCTCCGTTTCCCATAGACTCTCCATCAAGCTATTTTTGCAAATGGAATGGAAACAGGAGGCTTTATATGATTGACTTAGTAGCTTTGCAACTGCCTCATCTCTGCTGCCTCTTAGAAACAGTAGTTTCATATAGAAAAGTGGGGAGAAAATACTGGCATTATTAGGGTGTAATGATTTACCTTGGAGAAACTAATAATTATGATTTAATCATTTTACACATATAGTGCTTATAGAGAGCAAATATGTGGTGCCTGATTAATTCCTACTATGGTGCCTGAGCCTGCAAGAGGAAAAGGAGCTGTCTGGAATGCTGACCTGGTAGACCAGAGTGGTAGAACTAGATGGAAAGGGTGACCCAATTCTGCCAGGGGTACAGAGCCATCACAAAAAGTTTATAGTACAATATAAAATCTTACATAAAACAGTAGAGTTTTGCTCTACTTCCTAGCATTTTCTTCTCAGCTGTCATTTTAAAATAATACCTCCTTTTGATTGCTTGGTTTTTCCCTAAAAATAGCAATATTTTTGTTTTGGTTCATTACATCTTCACTATAACCTACGAACTAGGTATTGTCATTAGCGCCATTTTACAGATATGAAAACTGAGGTGCAGAAGAAATATGTAATTTGCCTGTGGACTCATAGCAAGTCAAAAATAAGCCTAAGTGATTGGACCCCAAGGCTCTTCCCTTAAACACTGCAGTGTACACTCCTAGGGTTTCTCAGCCTCAATTTTCTCATCTATAAAATAGGTTCAATAATTCTTGTGTGGGAGGCACTGATGCTGTTTCTGTATTGTTTAATTTGTTATAATGAACATGAATTATTCATGTGTTTTTTATTAATCAAGAAAAACATTAAAGGCCTATGGGAATGCCTGGTACAGTGGGGCACCAACAAATTTATCACTATTGAGTCTGAAAGTGAAGTCAGAGTTTCCACTAGACTTAATCGGGGCTAAGTCAACACCCAGCTTGGGTGTGAAGGGAAGAAATAAAATCAGGCAATAGTTAAAGAAGAATTAAGGTTAGAGGTTTTGACTCTTAAATGAGAGGGGGTTGTATGTCTTAAAGTGAGTGGTGGGGACCAGCAAGAGGAAGAGAAAATTGGCTTAGGCAAATGGGAAATTGATCAATGGAGCAAAGTCCCAAGTAACTGGGAGAGAGGGCAGTCCTAGAACCTTGGATGAATTTATCCATCTTGGAGAAGTTTAATAGTGGCTTACTTGCTAGTCGATAAGCTGCTGAGGTAACAAAAATTTCAAGATAGTTTCGGAAAATGAAACAGGAATTTGAAGGTCTCTATGGCTTTATTTATCTACCTGGTTCTGGGGGTGTGAGAATAGGTTTTCTAAACAGGAACCAAGAGTTTCTTTTTCCATTTGTGGGTTACAGTGGTAAAATGATTCTTGGCAAAAGAACATCTTTTCAAGCGGCGTCCCTTAGTGTAGGTCAAGGGGGCAACAAGAGGAGTTATTTCTGCAGCTGGGAAAAAGGTTCCGAACTGTCTTCCTGGAACCAGCTCTCATTTCAGAGTCTAAAATAGATTTGAAATACGGTGCTGTTTGGGAATTGGAGCCTATTCATTCTAAGCACATCTGTTGGTAGCTGTTGAAATTCAAATAAATTCAAATAAAGTGCAAGTAATGCTCATATTACACTTACTGATTTCAAGGAGTGTTTAAAAAACACATATACAGAAAAACTACAATCCTGTCACTGATACTGCCTAAGACACAATATGGAAAACCTTGATTTTCTGCCAACCATAGTTACTTTGAACTTGAGCCACAACATTTAATTCCTTCAAAATACCCCTTTCTCCCCACATGAACTTTTCAACTGAGATTCATTTTCATTTTCAAAAGTTTAGATGTGAACTATGGCAAATAGTTCTTTATTTTTACTTTGTTCATTCTGCATCCGTTAGTAGTTGACGTGGTTGGTCTGTTTAAGGTCATAAAGGCAGGAGTGAATAAATGCATTTTTTTCTTTGCTATCTCTCTAATTTTAGTAATGAAAATTTTCATTTAGGTGCTGTCATTAAGGAAAGTTGGTATATCGGTTTATTTACACATGAATCCATTCCAAAGAGGATTCAAGGAATCTTTAAAAAGGATAATAGAGCACAAAAAAATAGAGGATCTTGCCTTTTTCAATTAAACCATAACTCTTGTAAGGAAATTTGACCTACCAAAAGTGTTGAAAGAAATAGAAGAACCATTTTAGGTTAAGAGGGTTTTTTCCCCTAATAATTGAAAGTTTGCACTTTTGCTTGATTTAATAGAATTATATTTCAAGTTTCAACATTTTGTTTGACAAAAGAATAATGTAAGTGTTCAATGAACATTTGATACAGAATGAATAAATGATGAAAGAATGAACAAAACAAAGAAAATGGTCCTAATGCTTTTCTCACGAGATTTTCAATGCTAGAATACAAGTTCCTGTAGAGACCCCTAAAATCTTGGTGTCCCATTGTGGAGTTTCAGCTGTGGCGCTTTTATAAAGACTGTATTTGCCATGAACCTTTTCACATGAAGATGCTTAGCAAGGGTCTGCTTGTTTGCATCTGAAAAGAACAAAGAATTGAGGTTAGGAAAGCAGGAAGCATAGAAAGGATCAAGGTGGGAGCGGTGGTAGGTAGACTTCTAAAGCTGTTTGGCTTATTTTTATCTTTTGCTGCTGTTATAGCAACAATATTACAAAACTGTGACTATTCAAATTGAAGAAACTAGAGCCTGTCCAAACCCAAGTTTGAATAAGTGACAAAACCATGAGGAACATGACTTAACATCTCTGGGCATGCAACAGAGAACAAAATCTTGTGCCCTTGTCCATAATTAAAAATGCACCCTTAGAAGCATTCTCTTTATTTGGAGAATCTCAAAGGTAGGTGCATACCCCTGAGGAGGCACAGAATCTGTGGATTTTATGATCGTTAATTTTAAACTTAAAGTGTTATTGGAGTCTTCGTTAACATTTCTAAAACTTTATGTATGGATACTTCCCAACAGATACCCCAACAACCTTCCTGTGTCCTCTGTCATCCCCAGCCAAAGGTGGAGGGAGGGGAGACCTGCTCAGTCAACAGAAATTCACAGCATGCAAAAGTGTGTGAGTTTGTCTCCTGAACTTCACAAAGACCAGTATCTTATTGAAAAAATGAAATTATTGTTCTCTGAAACACAGAAACAAAAAAATCTGCAGAAGTTAAAAAATTTTTTGAGAATTACTTAAGCTTTCAATGTCAAAAACATTTTACTATGTTTTTATATAAAAGGAAACATGTGGTGGGAGCCATCAGGAGTCAAGCTATTTCTTATGAGCCGTAGTATTTGCAGGAAGAGAAAACATTACATAAGCCAAGAGCAGTTTCTCTAACATGGATCCAAAGGAGGAGGATGTAGCTCAGCCCTAGGGTTGTGCTGTCATGGTGAAGATCTGCGAAGTCAGTGCTATTTTCCATATCCTTTAATTAAACCTAAATATCTGCATTCAGTTGCAACCCAAGAAACGTGCAACAAATCACAAATAAATGGCTTTACTTTCAAAATAATTTTTTATCACTTTCTAATTGCATTTAGTTTTATGATTCCAGAACAGGAAAAGAAAAACACTGGGTTAATTAAACTTTGGTAATAACTTATTCATAGTGTGGATAATTTTTACATTCTCAATGTTATTTTAGGTTGTAAGAGAAGGTACAGGGCTCAGTTTTAGAAAATGCCATGGCAACCTGAACTGAGATGGTCCTGAATTCTCTAGACTGTGTTTTAGTCTTCCTAATATTATTTTAAAATTGTGTATAATGTAAGCTATGAAAAAAGAATATCTCCTGGCCTCAAGAACTTTGATCTTAAATGCTCCACTACAGTTTACTTTAACCTTGAGTTAATGATTGTAATGAGGCTGTTTTTCTGTATTCAAATTAAATTTCATATAAATCCTTAAATTGTATGAGTTCACCATACTCTCTCAAAGCTGGCTAGATGAATGTGGACGTAAGTCCAAGCACAGCTATGCACCACTTAATGACGTTTCAGTGCTGGAACTCAGTGGGAGCTCTTGGTGGCCCCACCAGGCTGGGGCGCACAGACTACGTATGTAGGACCCGTGCTGCCTGGGTTCCTGTGACTACACTCTGTTGCTGTCACACCACAACACATTTCTCAGAACGCATCTCTGTTTTAAGCCATCCATGACTACACTTTCCTGGTGACACCTGACTGCTTAGATCTCATCTGTGGTGTATCTCGCTGTATCACTCCCAACTACAGGAGCCTGAAGACTGGCTTTTTGGACTATTTGACCAAGAGGAAAATCTCAAATACATTTTCTTCTTTAAATTGTATTATTTTTTGTGAGGTAACATTGGTCTACAACACTGTATATGATTTGGGGGTATAGGTTCAACTTCTGATATTTGTTACCACACTCTGACCACCACCAAAGCACCCATAATCCTCCACTATAGCCCACTGGGCCCCCTGCTCCCTTGCTCCCCACCATAAGTACATTTTGAACAGTTTCTCATATTAATAGTACCACTTGACTAGTGTTAGTTTCTGGTATTAGATCAGGATGGAAAACCATTTTTTAACCTTTCCCCTAAAAATAATGGAGTAAGGACTGGCAAATCTTCCAGTGCTTTATGTCTGCAGCTCCAAGGGTGTACTTCTGAGGCTGTCTCAGGGAGAAACTGGCAACTTTGGGATCAGCTTTGTACCTGACAGTCCCCTTTCTAAGGAATATCAGCTCCAAGAAATGATTAGTAGATTTATAGAATCTAACATATTCAGTGAATTTCATTAAGGTGAGTTTGGAAGGTCAACATGTATTGTTTTATAATGACCATCTAAGCCTTGCTTGATTTGTTTAATAGAGGATTTGATAAACACAAACTAAATTCTGATTTAATAAAATTTATTTTAATATTTAGTAAAAAATAAAATATAACATTAAGTATATCCCTAACTATATATATTATAGCTTATATGGCAGTTATTTTTAATTTATACATCATACATGCTTTTTTGGGAAATTGAAACTGAAACTTAATAACTTTCTAGTTAGGAGAAATTTCTTTAAAGAAATTAAATTATAAATATCCCACATGTACTGTTTGGCTTTTTTTTTTAACACTTTGTGGTCCACTCACATATTAGTACGTGTTTTTGTCACCAGTATCAGGTGGCCACTCACGTGTTAATACGTGTTCATCTAGTCTCCGGTTTTTCACGCCACGGTGGATTTATTTGGAACTATTAGGAGCTATTTCTTTGATTGTACTCAGTCTAGAAGCTTTACACATTGTTTTGGTGAAAGTGTAAGGTGTTTTATGAGAGATATTACAGTGTTTTTAATATCCAGTAGTTCAGGAGTTGTGTGTGTTTTATTGAATGCTTATACCATTCATGTGGTGGCACAGAAAATGGCCGGCCCCCAGGGCTGATAAATTTAAAGGGCACTAGCAAACAAAGTGTTAACCCTCTAATCTATCATCTATGGACACCTTGAGTTTCCATTTTGAAATACAATTCTATCCCTTTGTTTACAGAAAAAGTTCAAACCTTTAACAAGCTGTACAAGACCCTTCACCATCCAGCCAGCACCACAACAACTGATTTTAACCAGTGAGAATCTCCCACTCACTATGTCCTGTGTGTCCATGTTTTAACTCAGGTATTTCAACCGCTGCTCTCTCTTGTTGACTGCACGTCATCTGTGAACTAAAAGTTGTAGCCCTTATAAACTTATTTACACATAAGTCACTCCTTCCACTACCATGGACAAGGAAGCGCAGGCTATCTACATGGGCTGTGGGTAGCTCCTTCAGTATATGAGCACCCACTGGCCAAGTAATAACCACAGGTCATTTTGATTGAAGGTGCAGTTTCAGTACATTTGCATAAAGGAAGTAAAGTCACAAGATTTATTCCTTAGAGATCCCAGAAACATTGAAGAGGGGGACAGTGGCAGAGGAAGGGACAGTCCCTCGTGCCAGCTCACCAGCAGGAGACAGACAGCGGGGTGGCAAGCTCCTGTTACTTATAAAGGGGTTGGGGCAGAGGTCACTACTTTTCTCAGGCTCCCTCAACTCCAGGTGGTTATTTAAAAAAAGTTTTCTAAGTGGTTATTTTTAAAAGGTACCCTGGGGGAAGCAAAGTGGGGACTTATGGTGGGAATTCTAACCTTAGGTTCTTATCTAAATGTTTGGAATCAGCGTGTGAGCAGGGTTATTATACTGTAAAATGCCTACGCAGCAACTAAAACTAATTGTTTTTCTTATTACAGTCTGTCATATGTGGCCTTTGTTATGCTGCCGTGCGTTCCTTCTACACCTACTTTGTTGAGTTTTTATCTATTATTATTTAACTTAGATTTTACTTTTATGTAATAATACATCACTTATCAACTACCATATTACTTTTTTATTTAAAGATTTACTTATTTATGCATATAAGAACTGGGGTGTAGGCCAGAGTTAGAGGTGTGAGAGGATTCACCAGAGACAGAGTGGGGAGCAGAACAGGCAGATCTACTGAAGTACACTGCTAAGGGGAGCAGCGGGTGAGGCAGGAGAGGTCTGCTGTGTCATGTGAGTTAGCTCCCTTGCCAGGAATCGAACTCATGTTGCAGTGCTGGTGGTAGCTTGATAGTTCTATGTCTTTAACCCCTGTGCCACCAGGGAGGCCCCCATATTTTTTTCTTCATTAGGTACTTTTAAACCTTTTTTAATAGAAAGTTTAAAATACACCCAAAAGTAGAGAGAATACTATAAATCCCCAAGTACCCAAATAATATGCTCATTTTAAGGCTTTTAATAGATAATGCCAACATTTTCTCTATAAATAGTCTACTGATTTATAGTCCTATCTGATATAGGTGAGGTTTATAATAACTCCATTTTGTATTAGTGAATTTTATAGCTGCTGCATCCAGTATTACATCTTTTTTAACAAGAGTAACTTCGTGATAAGAATGGAAATGATAGGAAAAATAAGGTACAGTAACATTTGTTGCAGCATGACAAAAGCTTTAATCTCACGTGGAAATACAACCAACCTGGTGTAGCTTCTTCTTTCAGTGTGTTTGGAAGAACAAGCTCTGAGGGCAAAGTGCCAGGATTGATTATCAGTGCCTTCAGTAGGAAAAGGAGGGAGGATAATTGGTTTCTACAGCATGTCAAATTGCTGATTTTGCTTTAGCTTTATGCATAACTGCATGCTTTGTGCCATCCTTTGCTTAGTAGCCATAAAAACCTATTTACTTTATTAAAAAGTGATAAGACATTTCTATTTACTATGGACTCCCAATAGCTATTACCAACCTTTTTTTTTGAAAATAAGTTGCTGTTTTGAAAAAACTAAAAAATGTTCGCACATACATAAAAAAAGGGTGCTGCTAGACCATCACAATGGAGACACTGCATTCCGAGAAGCAGGAAAGCATGGCCTTTGCCCTGTCCCATAGTTCCCCTACTTGAGTTAAGCAGGACCATGGATTTGCTGGTCTGTGATGTGGTTTGCAGTTGATACAGAGACACTAACTAAGCCACAATAAGTAAACCTTCAGATCTTTAATACCACATTCAAACATCCTGAGCTAATCAGCAGTAGCAAAAGTATATTAAAAAACCAACAGCAAGTGCATCAAGTGTTTCAGAACTACTGTTTCAGGAAGCAACAGAATGGTAACTGTGGAAGGTGGCTTGGAGATCACTTGCCTGTTTTTTGTAAATGAAATATTGGAATACAGTTTTATTTGTGAAGTTTACGAACTGTTTGTGGCAGCTTTTTCTACAGTAGCAGAGCTGAGTAGTTATGACAGACTATATAAACCACAAAGCCTAAAACATTTACTGTCAGCCCTTTATAGAAAAGTTTGCCTACCACTGATTTAAACCTACTTGGTCATTTTAGAAATGCAGAGATTGGGAATCACACAATTTGTGTAATTTGAAGTTAAGAGTTGGCAGAATTCCTGGAATCCCCAATGTCAGAATACAGAGCTATAATACCTACGGTTTCTGTAAGATAGAGAACGTTGTCACGTTTTCTGGAAGCCTTGCTCTACTTTTTCAGGAAAAGCATCACTCCCTCCACCGCCTTGCATGCTCATTGCGATGAACAAGTGAGCATGTGCTCAACAATGAGAGTTGTCTCATACATTCCTTCACCACTGCATTTATCATGCTAAACTGTAATCATTTGCTTTGCCCACCAGATTGTGCGTTTGTTGGGAACCAGCTGCACCATATCTGTCTTTGTAGCCCAGATGACTATCACAGATTACAACATGGATCTCTAATACCTATTTGTCAATCGTTTCCATTTGCCACCTCATCTTCTGTGGTTATTTTAAGACAAAACTCAACTATTGTGTGATAAAAATGCAAACATTATTTTGCATTCTTAACCAAGACCCCCCACTAAGACCCAGCAATAGGAGGTGTCTGGAGTCAAACCCTGTAATAGGAAGGTAACACATCTCATGTATTTCCACTGCACCTGCTAAATAATGACCCCAAGTCTGAGAGCCCATCTTGACTTGTATTCCTGGCAGGCAGACAGACAGTAACCTGGTGTAAGTTAAGGCTAATTAGGACGGAGAAAAAGAGATAAAAGACTGTTAGAATCAGTAGGTTGGTGATTTTGCAGGCATATTGAGGATCTATGACTCCCCAGATTCTGTCAAGTTTCAGAATGCAGGAGGAAGAGTACAATTGGTACTCTTCCCATTGGAGGTGTAGTGAGTGAGTAGAGATAGATATGGTACAATCAAATGGAGAGTCTTGGGAGGCAGTGGAGTAGATGAATCTGTAGCTTTCAGACTAAATCTGGATTTGGATAAAATCATCCACAGAGTAAACAAAGGTTAAGAGAACAAGGGGTTTAGAGTAGAAGCTAAGTGGTCACCAAAAGGAAGCACCGAACAAGGAGGAACTCCCACTGAGAAGGATCATCTGGAGATACAGGAGCACAAAAACTGGTGTTTCAGAATCCTAGGGCAGAGTAAAGGAGAAATGTCAAGTAAGATGAAGGTAAATATATGTGAAGCTTTGGATCTAGTCATTTAGAAGACTCTGACAACCTTCCTGGGAGCCGTTTTAATGGAAGGCTTGTCTTGGAAGCCAGAGCCAATGGGTTGAGGAGTTAATCAGAGACAGAGAAGACATTGAATAGATTTTACTCCTAAGAATCTTAAATTGAGAGAAGAAAGAGAAATGAGATGGTAACTGGGTTTATATTTCCAGTGGGGGGGGGGGGTTTAGCTGCTGACAAGTTATTTGAAGGGAATCCAGCAGGAGTCAGGATCACAGAGGGAAAATGTACAAAAGTCAAGTGGAAAAGTAGCTATCACCAAGGGGGAAAGGACTCATCTCTGTGAGCCTAGATCTCTTCCTTTGTAAGTGGAAATAATACTGTCTTCCTCAGAGAGATGCTGGCTAAGTGAAATAACATTTAAAGCATTTTGAAAATAGCAAAGTGCTACTCAAACATAGGTTACTGTATTTTCTTTCTTTTTTTAGATTTATTTTTATTTATTTGTGCATACAAGAACTGGGGAGTAGACTAGAAGTTTGGGGGATGAGAGGATTCACTAGAGACAGAATGGGGAGCAGAACAGGTGGATCTACTGAAATACACTGCTGAGGGGAGCAGCAGGTGGACAGGAGAGGTCTGCTGTGCCATATGTGGGATAGCTCCCTGCCTGAGGATCGAACTCATGCTGCAATGGCTGGCAATAGACTTTAACCCCTGCGCCATGAGGGAGGCCCTCAGTTACTCCATTTTCAACCCTACTTGTTTTGACTCAATACCTGGTTAGTTGCAGGCCTGGTGATGTAGTATTAGAATCCAGTATAATTAATCTTGTTACTGAAGCTCAAAGAGAGGGCCCAAATCCCTTTTCCTGACAATAAGCTATATTCTGATGCTTTAGATACCAGACAGTATTTTTTTGTGTGGTAAGAACAATTAACATGAAATATGACCTTTAAATTTATAAGTGTACAATACACTTAGTTGATAAAATGTCTATAATATTGTATGGCAGAACTCTAGAAGGTATTAATCTTGTTTAAATGAAACTTTATGCCTGTTGATTTAATAACTCCCCATTTCTTCCTCCTCACTCTACTCTTTGATTCTATGAATCTGATACTTTAGATACTGCTCTGAATGAAGTCGCACAGTCCTGGTCTTTCTGTGACTGGCTTATTTCCCTTAGAATAATGTCCTCAAGGTTCATTCATGCTGTTACACATGGCAGTTTTCTTATCTTAGGGTTAGTAATATTTCACTGTATGCATACCACATTCTCTTCATTATTCTGTTGATAGACTTTTAGTTTCTATATCTTGGTTACTGTGAATAATGCTGTAATGAACAAGTGAGCGCTCTCTGATATCTTGATTTCAATTATTTTCAAGAAATGCCCAGAAGTAGGATTGCTGGATCACACCCAGATCATTTTTTGTCTAATACAATTACTAAAATAAGTACCATCAACACAGTAAATGAAAGGTGCTCCCACAATAAACGTGTATACAGCACTGTCGATTGTGGTGATGAGGGTCAAATGTCTCGATAATTAGGCTGAGAGGTGCAAGTTGCTAGCCTAATGCTGCCCAGGAAAGGGAAGGATGGGCTAATGTTGGGGACCAGACCAAACCTCATTTGGTTAAGACTCCCCATCTCCTTGTAATTAGAGTAGCAAAGACATTACCAGAGGTAGAGTATGGTGTAACAATTGCCTTCGATTTTTTGTGAAGTGGAAATTAATTCTAGGTTATCATATTATGAAGTAAAATGAAAAAGCCAAAATCAAAACCATATTGTAGTCAATGAGTGCTACAGCTCCTGGTGAGGAACCATTTTCTAAGGTATTAAATATAGATTGAAATGACATAGAACCAAAATGATTATAGAAAATGCTTTCTCAAGTTCCATTTTTTCCCATTACATAAAATCAATTAAGTCTGTTTGAACAAGAGTTATAAAAGTAGTATTCATACCCTACTAGCTAATTATTTTCTTCTTTAGAATGAATGAGTTATAACAGAAACAAGCAACACAATTAGCAATCTTCATTACTGTTTACTTTCATTTATGCATTTACTAATTTACTTATTTATATTCTATCTCCTTTCTAAAGGGGCTAAAGTTACTGTGGCTATTCATTTTATGTGGTTTTATTCAAAACCCTCATTCTCTTGGATAATGATTTGACTATTTTTTGCCTCAAAAATTTGACTTAAATAGTAAATCAGTTTCCTATGAAAGAACAGCAGAAGCATATACTAGTCCTCCAAATTCTTGACAGAATGCATCTGTAAATCCCAAGTAGAGTTACAGTCTCCTGTCTGTTGGACTAGGTCAGGGACTTTTAACTAGAACAATAAGTGACCAACTAATCCTAACACCAGGGATGATGGGAAACTAAAAATCAACAATGGCATGTTCAGACAATTCCCAGCCTTGTCCCAATTCTCCTTTGTGTCCTCCCTGCTCTGATCTTTATTTTGTTCTGCTGAAGGTAGTTCTATTTGTGATCAGTTTTCAGAATCTTGGATGTTAATTCTGAGCTGGTGCAAAATTCTGCCCAATTTGGTCTTAGTTGAGGGCCCGCATATTCCTGTGAATGTTTAGGAAATATAAACAAATACTTATTAACTGAACAAAAACACGACTTGCTTTTTAAGTGACTAACCTGAACCAGTCACTCCCAGTGATGTCAGTGGGAAAAAAATTGTGGTAAGAATACAAGGCTGGTGACAATCTTGCTTAGAAGTTGGCTTTGTTTTGTTTTTAAAACAAAGTAGAAAGTAGAGCAGCATTTTGTGACTTGTAAGTGATGATGTATACTCACACGTAGTTATGTGTATATTTGTACACGTAAATGCACAGGAAAGGGACAGAACACACCTCGCGACGAGCAGCATCTAAGGATGGGATAGGAGAAATTCCACGGGGCCTTTTACTTTATACTTTTAAAAAAAATTTGTCTATTCATCTTCTGTTTCTTATATTTATATCCTATTTGTATTTTATAACAAGTAGGCATTAATATTTTAATTAATAATCTCGAGTAAAAACGATTATTTCTAACATTCACATATTAAATGACAAATGGTGAAATAATAGCATCACTGCTGATTTGAAATATTTTTCACAGAGGTGTTTTCAATTCAATAACTTATTATATAGTTAGGGTTTTGTCTTCTACTGAGTGAATGATTGAAAATGAAGAACCTGAAAAAGTTTATCCAAATGATTCTTATATACTAACCCTCTTAAGTCTGTATTTCTTGGCTCAAGCTTCTGATTAAAGACTTGGAACTTGGCCCTCTCTCTAATTAGGATTATAACCTTTTGATATTGCTACTGAAGATCTTGCACAAATCACTCATTCAGCACGTTCTCCTGTCAGCCCCTGACCTTGCACTGATGACAGCGGTTACATACAGTAACTAAACTTTACTGCTCACTCTCCATGCTCTTTTTATCATCTCTTTTCATCTTCACATCATATCACACTTATAGAACAGAAATATCATCAGCCCCATTTTACAGAGGAGCACGCTAAGATGGGAGATTAAATGATTTGTCCCAGGCTGCTCAGCTAGGAACTGACATTTGAACCCAGAGGTCTGGCAATAGCTAGATCATCTTAACGAAACTACTTCATAGTGCCTTCCAGATCACACAGTGAGTCTAATCTAGTAGGAGTTGTTTGACAAGTAAGCATTCAAGTATTTTTTAACAACTCTGACAAATTGAATTTCCAGCAATAGGATGTTGATTCAGTACAATAGGGTACACCCACACAATGCAAGACTTGAAAGACACTTAAAATAATGCTGTAAATACTGATCGTCTCTTCATGTTATTAAATATAAAACATTCTATCAGTATTCACTAAACTTTGTGAAAAGACATATAATAAAGGCCAAAGCTGGACTCAAAAAAATATCCAGGTCAAAAACAGGCTACTAAGTGGTTTAGTCCAAATATTAACCTGATCCCTGTACTCTCCCCGACCCAGCTGGATAAGGCTGCCCCCTGTCTGCTCGGTGCAGAGCCCAGGGCAGCCACCGCCTGTCCACCCTGTGGTGCCCCAGCGCTGCCCCCAGCAGTGTGACGCTGCTCTTTTGAGTATTCACTTGATCCTTGATTCTACCACCAGGATCTACTCTTCGCCTTGTATATTCCCTTGATGGTTCTTATTCTCATCTCTCATCCTGTTCCTTTGTCCAGACTCTGTGTCTCTCTCTCCTTGTATACTCTGCTTGTCTCCATTTATACACTAGAGCTTGACTTTCTACTACAAAGGTTCCACATTCCTCTCCAGGTACTGCCCTTTCTAGCACATCTCCTGTCAATAGTGAATGTTTCTGTTTCCTCCCTCCCTCCCGGCATTGCTCTCCACTGTAACCAGGTGCATCTGGGTGACCCTGACTTCTGTCTTGCCAAATCCAACTCTTCAGGCCTGTGTCACTCAAACTCTCAGCAGCCCATGACCCCACTTCTTGAAACAATGTCTTCACTGGGCTCTAAGACACACAGTCTCCTATTTTCTGTCTCTCTTGCTATGGTCTTCTCAGTCTAATATGTTGGCTGTTCTTCTTGCTGACCACTTCTCTGTCTCCTTTCAGTCCCTATGTGTTAATGTCTAGACTTATGTTTTTTTTTGTTTGTTTGTTTTTTAAGATTTATTTTATTTATACATACAAGCTGGGTACGGGCCAGAGATGTGGGGCGGTGAGAGGGCTCACCAGAGACAGAGCGGGGAGCAGAACAGGCAGATCAGAACTACACTGCTGAGGGGAGCAGCGGGCGAGGCAGGAGAGGTCTGCCACGCCATGTGGGATTCTCCCCGGCCGGGCTTCGAACTCGCGTCACCACTGCCGACAGCTCCACAGCCCAGCGCTTCACCGCTGCACCACCGGGGAGGCCCTAGACTTAGGGTTTTAACCAAATCTATAGGCCAATGAGTTCCCACTTTATAATCTCAGGTTCAGTTTCTCCCCTAAGTTCCAGATGCATATATCTTCCTGTTTATTTAGGTGTCTAAAAGGCATCTCCTACATAACATTTCCAAAACATATCACAGGATTTTCATCCTGTGACTAGGTGCCCTCTAGTAATCATCTTCCAGTCTTCTACCATAATAGAACCAATTTTTTACTAGGCACATAGTCAGAATACAGCTGACATTGCCTACATTTCTCAACCTTTTTTGTAGCAGAGTTGTGGTCAATGAGAAGTATTATGTGGCAGATTCTGGAAAACCTTAAAATACTGCAGATAGTATGGAGCTATCATACCAATCCTGGACTGCCCACCTCCAAGCTTCCTTTATTTGACAGAGAATTAAACCTCTGCCTCACCCAAGCCACTATTACTAAGCCTCGCAGCTGAATCTAACCCCAGAAAGTGCATCTGTGTATTTCATATTTTATCTAGCAGAAAACAATTCTCCCTTCATGTACTGGGAAATTTGAAATATTTTGGAGTTAAAGGAAAACATATCAGTCACTGAAAATATGAAGTCAGCAGAAAAGATGATTTGCTTTTACACATATTTATTTAACATTTATAGAAGTGTTTGTATTGAATGAGGATTTATAGATGCATTTTCTCAGGTTTTAATAATGAGTTCTAATAAAAACCCATTTATACTGCTCAGATTATACTCCTCCTCAAATGGGTGATTTGTCATCATTTGATATCGTGTGCTGGTTTGACAGGCCTAAAATAAAACACAACCTTCTCAATGCATAAAATCATGTCCAAATGTGAGTTGTCTTGCGCTGGAATATCTGGAACCTTAAAAAAAAAAAAGAATGTTTATTTAGATTATAGCAAAAGTTTGACAAGTTTATATTAACTGAATGGATAAATAAATGTATATGTTCCTATAATTATTTATTTAACTGCATAAAGTTTTTGTGGTAATATTAAAAACAAATCTGCAAATTTGTTGACACTCCTTTCACTGAAAGTGGGGTCTCACTCCCCTCTCCCTGAATATGGGCCAGTTACAGCAACCAGTTTCTAACAGATACAGTGTGATGGAGGCGACGCTGAGCGCTTTCCAAGGCGAGGTCAGGATGGACAGTACAGCCTCCGCCTGGACGCCCTTCATCCTGTCCCTTTGGATCCCTGTGTGAAAATTGCATATACTCTGAAGCCACCAAGATGGAGAGGCCCTAAGGGCAAGGACACACCCTAGAGCCCCAACTGTTCTAGACCCCAGCCGCACCTGTGAATCACTCCAGTCCTCAGCCTTGAGCTACCCCTAAATCAAATGTGGCAGAAATGAGCTCCCCTGGACACATTCTGCCCAAATCATACACTTACAAATAGGATAAATATTATTTTAAGTCTCTATGTTTTTGGATAATTGGAATAGCTATCATAGTAATGGGAACGTTTTCTAATTGGCATGGTGACTACTTGCTGTCATAAGACTATTATTAACTTGATCATTATGACACTTGAGCTTATTCCCTTCCTCGCTCATTCTTGCTACAGCGAGGGTGTATTCCTCAGCCACCCACTACTCCTGGTACGATGTGGAGACATGCATTTCTAGAGGTTTGAATTATAGCCCCTAAAACCAATGCAGTGGTGTAAGCCAAATTTACTGCAATAAAAAAAATTTTTTTTTTTTCAAAAAAGGGCTTCACTTCTCCTTTCCCAAACCTAGGGAAAAATCTCAGAAAAGTTGCCATCCAAAATGAATATAAAATCACCACTTGTGAAGAAAGCTGCCTTAAAATGTGGTTTGTAAATATGGTAGATAAGTGATAGGTTTTTCCTAGAAACAGGAACAGACTAGAATGTGTTTTGGTATAATTTGGAGAGTATGTTTAGGATGGCATAAAGTGAATGTAAAGAAAACCAGGGCCTCATTCACCTGTCTGAGTAATTAAGTGTGAAGACCAGTGGGTGGTAGAGTTTTTTAAAAGATTATCCATATCACCACTTTCCAGTGTTTTCTAAGGAGGAAGGTACTTTCTCTAGGCCAAAATATGCCTACCCTGGAGAAAGAACTAGCTAATGTAATTCTCATTAGCACACTTCCTCAACAGGAAAATTATTGCATAAATGGATTGATATATTTGACAAATACAGTGCCAAATATAAATGACTACATGGTATCCTGTTCTATAAATTGGTCCCCCATGAATTTGGGTAGCAGACATTTATTCTCTTAAACTTGATCATTTCAGAGAAAGCTTTTAGGATCAATTTCCTAGACCACTGAAGACTGTTGGCGTCTCCACCAATGTAAGGAGGCCTCACAGGAAGCTGCTGGCTAGTGTCTTCTTTCTTTGATGAAAGTTTAGCTAGAGGAGGAAGTGGTACGTAATTAGAAGAGGCTCCCAAACATTAGCCCACTCCACAGAGCACTGCTGGGCCTAGTGCCAGGGAGCCCCATTTCTTCCACAGTAGGGCCCATCTTCTGGCTTTTACTTCATGTTTGTGACTTCTAAGACCACCAACTTTTAATTTATTCAAGTGCAAACGTATTTCTTGCATTTTGGTTTTGGGTTTATGTGTCTAGTTTGAGTGGTTTTATCTAAAAATCATTGGAAAACTAACTATGACTTCAGTTCAAAAAAGGGAGCAGTAAATGAGTAAACTGCATTTTGATTCTGGTGACTAGACATTTTTTGATTTCTCTGATATAATGAATAACATGAACTCTCACATCTTAGAATTCAGTATTAAAGTTAGTTACAGTTTTTTTTTTTCAGGTTATTTATATATGTATATTTTATTATTTATATCTTTAGTTAGGTACAGTTTTCGTATAGGAGAAATCATTAAGTTTCTTAAACGCTTCCATTAAATCTTTTTCTCTTTTCTCCCTTTCATCCCCAAGCCTGCCTGCCTTTCACTTTGTCACCTGCCGCTAGACAGGTAACTTGGAAGCAACAACGGTGTCCTTTTATTTGTCTAACATTCATCAAACTGTTGATAAATTAGACTTCTTTATGAAAAGCACAGCTTTAAGTCATTCAAAATATACACTGCTTACATTTTTTTTGTTATTAAGGTGGCAACAGCACACTATTTTAGTTTTCAAAATTTAGGCAGAAATACACTTGAGATTTAGCAATGTCTTTTTTACCACCTACAAAAAAATCATTGGTATTATGAAGATACATATTTTTCTTTATCTTTTATCTGCTGCAGTGAGAAGGAAATAAGCTGGCATATTTATATAATATGAAAAGGAAAACATTTTGATAGGAAACAACTATTTTCTGATAAATCTGTCCATGTAACTCTGAAATTTATGAACATTCAACATATTAATGCTGAAATAGAGTATAATATGCAAGTGCCACTTGTAGGTTACTGCTTAAACTGAAAGAGCACATCAGTATCCTTATATCCTACCACAAGTCTCCCTGTGAATTCAGTCACATATTTGCCTCCACAGATAAAATACCCACCTGCAAGAAAATGAGTCGAAAAATAACAGCAATTAAAACAAAAATCAAAAAAACCCTGGGAGATTCAAGAGTTAAGCTAGTTCTTTGACTATGAGATAACACCCTTAGAGAAGAGTTTCACTATTCTGATTTGCTGGTGATTATTTAAGGGCATTCTGAAAGCTCCATCTTCAGGGTGAACAATTCAGAGACAGCTCCTGTTAAACACCCAGCTCTCTTCTCTCTGTTAACATCTAATTTTTGTTTCTGATTTTCCACCTATCAAATCTCCGGTTCATTCACTGATTCTTTTTGTCTTCAGCTACCTCTCCATTCTCCTTTCAACTATTCTTTTGATTCAGCTCTGCTCAAAAATTTTTCAAAGGGACCAGAAGGGAAACATTTTATAAATTTGTCTTAAAAGCTCCTGCATGCATATGGCCACGTGGCTTTCACTAGATTGGCCAGAGGGAACCAGAAAGATAGGAAGGAAAGCTGGGGGGCCCTGTAAAGCTGGGGGGCCCTGGGTCAGCACTGCTACATCGAGGCCCAGACTTGCCCCGGGGCTTTGGCTGAGAGTTCTCAGTCCTGAAGCTCAACACCCTCAATAAGGCTGTGGATAAGGGCTGTGGAGACAACTGCCCTGAAGATACATGTTTTTATAACCTCAGCATGCTGCATGCCTTGCTTTAATGGAAAAGGGATCTAGCAAAGTCAGCTGTAAAACAAAACTCCATAAATAAGCCTTACCCTGCCCCCAACGATCTTTGTTATAAAGAAACAATGTTAGCAAGAAGGATAAAAACCTCAAAGTTTTAGGTTTATACCTCACTTTGTTGCCAACATGATTTAAAGTGATTTGTAAGGGTATGTAAAATTATAAGGAGACCGTGCATTTAAATGGAAAAAGGATAAAAAACAAGGGTGGGGATATAAAATAGAGCCAGGAACAAGGCTTTAAAAAAATGTCTAAATAATGACCTCTGCTCTGGGTGGGTCAGTTTGGCTCTAAATTATCTAGTAGCCCTCTATCAGCTAATGACATCACCCCCCAAATTAAATTTTGCTATGAGCATATTGTGGGGAAGTGATGAGGTCAGAGTATGGAGTGAAAATAGGGGAGTTTGGCCTACTTTCTTCTCATTTGGCTCATGTAGGAGTCAATTTTAACACATCTTGAATAGAAAACCTCCTAGACTTTGTCCTTAAAGCAAACACTTCAAATGCTGTTCTTTTATTGTTCTTCAATTTACCAGACAGGGTGCTCATAAATACTACTGGAATCTATTCAGAATCTAGGCAGTTTTGGCTTGCCAAGAGCAGAAACTTAGACTATAAAACTGCTCTGTCTCTCCTCTCCTTCAGAGACAGCTCAAAAGTTTGATCTATTCCTGCTGTCTCCGTTTCTTTACTTTCTCCTCACTCCAAAAACCATTCTAATCTGGCCTCCGCCCCCACCATTTCACTGCAGCAGATTTTGCGATGGTTCCAAAGCACTTTTCAGTTCATATTTTATTTTGATTTCAGCAGCATTTGGAATTTGACTGCTCTCTCCTTCAATTGCTTGTGCCGCTAGTTAACACTACACATTTCATGGTTACCTCCCTCTTCTCTGATCATTCTTTCTTCCTGGCCTATATCTGCTTCTTTTTTTCCACCTGACCCTTCAAATGGTGTTCCTTGAAATTCTGTTCTAGTACCGGGAAAAACTGAACATCAAAGAGAACCTGCAAAAGTAGAACCACAGACCAATAAGCAGTATTCTGAGACTTGAATGTGTCCCATAGCGAGGAATCTCATATTGCTGTTCTTAACTGAATAGTGTGGTGGCACACAATTATGTTGTCTTCCTTGATCTCTGTTGAAACTCTGGTGCATTAATTTTACTGCAGACTCTGGAGAACTAGGTGCTCTGTTTCCCTGACTTCCCAGGAGGTAGAGTCTCAAATGTGGTTCATGTTTCATCCATCAGAAGTAACTGAATTAGATGTGGAGAGAGGAAGCAGTATCTGAATCATCTACTTACTAGTGTGAGGATCTAACAGACAGTCTATGTCTCTGGAGCTAGCAGTTCAGGGGGCTCCCCAATGTCTGAACTGCAGTTAAGAGAATGTGTTCAGAAACCAATGATGTATAGTGCAGGCTTCTGATTCCAAGCAGTTCCCCTAGGGGGCCTATTAGAGAAAAATTGTCCACATCTGGGAACTGCATTAGTGAGATTAGGGAATATCTTTCAGGGACATTCTGGGTATTGTCTAGTGGAACTTTCAGGATTTTTCTGATTCTAAAGGGATATGCACCTTTCATTTATTTTTCTATTGACCAGACTTCTTTAGTAAGGTAGAAATTTACTTATTGTTAACTATAGAAATGCAAATAATCCTTGTCCATACCAAAGCAAACTGATTTTTTTTCTAGTAGATATACAATTGAATTTTTCCTCTAAAGAAATGATAACCCCAAACATTCTTTTATTGCCTTGAATTGTATGGTCTAATATGGGAGCCACTAGCCAAATGTGGTTACTGAGCACTTGTAGTATGTGAAGTTTGAATTGAGATGTGTTATAAATATAAAGCACACACTGGATTTCAGAGACTTAATATTAAAAACCGTGTTAAATAGTTCATTTTTAGTTGTTGTTTTTATGGATATACCTTTTAATATTTGATATATTATATAAAATATTAAGATCAATTTGCCTTATTTAGTTTTACCCTTTAAAAATGGAACTTTTAAACCTGCATTCCTACGTTCATCGCAGAACTTTTTACAAAAGCTAAAATATGGAAACAGCCTAAACACCCAAAAACAGATGACTGGATCAAGAAGATGTGGTATATATATATACACAATGGAATACCACTCAGCAATCAAAAAAGATTAACTTATGCCATTCATCACAACATGGATGGAGCTGGAAGGGATTATGCTCAGTGAAATAAGTCAGAAGGAAAAAGAAAAATAACGAATGGTTTCACTTATAGGAGGAACATAGGGAAACCATACAAGGGATCAAGGAAAAAAACGACAAAACTAGCAGTCAAACTATAAATCAGCGACAGTCATCAGGGGAGGGTGAGAGAGAGGGATCAAAACAGGAGGGAAGAGAACAAGAGTCTATGGTGATGGTTCACGGGTATCCTGGTGGTAGCAATTTTGTGGGGACAACACCTGAGAGGAGAAATCAAACATTGTACAAAAATGAACAACAGTGTAAAAATATATAAATAAAAATGAAAATAAAATAAAAATAGGGCTCCTAAAAATGTTTAGATTACACATGAGTCCCCATGTTGGATGGTGCTGCCCTATAGAATTTTAACTACTTTTACATCTATTAGAAAGTTGAGTTCAGCATTACTGATTATATATAAATGTGTTTAAATTATATCAAAACACCATTAAAATGCTAGTATTGATAATAACCATCTTCCAGTTTCCCTCATTAATGTGTTAAATTAAGTCTTTGACACATCATTTTATATTTGCATGAGAATCACAGTTTTAACATTAAGCAGCCAGTTCTATAGTTGTTCCAACAAACCCAATCTAAATTTATTCTCTCAACCCTTCCTGTGATTTGGTAAGGACATAATTCCTTACATAGTTCCTATATTCTAGAAGTGCTAATGTGGCTTTCATTACCTGACACTGTACCACAGCTGATACAGTAGCTTAAAATTGAATGTTTGTTATTTTCTAGAAACTGTGTTAAATACTTTTTCAGATTATCTCATTTAATCTTCATAATAACTGTGAGGTAGGCAACATACTCTCCATTTCAAAGATGAGGCACTGAGAACTTAAGAAACTTGTCCAAGATCACCACTTAGGAAATGGTGGCTGGATTGACAACTAGGCAGACTGATCCAGAATTCACTTCTCTTACCTCTGTGCCAGCGGCTATTTGCTTTCCACTAAATAGAGCAGAAAGAGTAATGTATGTCAGTTTGTGTTGAGGAAGGTGAAGCTGGGTGTGGCAGGGAAACTCGAGGGTCCAGTCATGCCTTCACTTGTTCTGCCTTCTCTGCTCCCAGGTCCTTTGAATCAGTTGTCTGCTTCCCAGAATCCCGGACATAGCTCTTCCATACTCTCTCCCAGTTGAACAGGGTAAATGATGTCCCATTGCCCACAATGTCAGACAACTCTGCCAAGACTAACAGGTCTTACTGATGGAATTGCACTAGAATTACATGACTGCGGGTCACAGCTTGCTGAACAGCTGTCCTCCATCTTTGGCAGAGGCAGAGAATAATCGCAATATAATAAAATCACCTACTGCGTGTCATCGCATTAGGTATTTATGCATATCCTCTAATATCCTCAAGAACTCAGTGGTATATTAATCTATTTTAGACTTGAGATTAACTAAGTTAATTATGGATGTCTTGGGATTCCCTGGGTAATCACAGAACTCTTCACTAATAGTGGTCTATTTATCAGATAGAAATTTTATATAAAATATTATATCAAAATACCTTTAAATGCTTATTTTGACAATAAAGAAGTATACAGTATTGTCCACATATAACTGAATAAGGATACTTGCTAAGGAAAGGAGAATAGCAAAAATATTATGTACTATTCTTCCATTATTAATGCTAGTTTGAAAGCCTGAAATAGGCAAGCAACTCAATATTGTCCAGCATGCACCACATCACCTTTTAATTCATTAGTTGTCTCTTCCTACTGTCTGCTTTTTTGCTATGGGCTACATTTTATACTGGTGCTGCAGAGATAGCAAAAGGATTGTGCTGCCCCACTTTAGTCCCAGGAAATAGAACTGCTATGAATTATTAATAGAATTGGCTTTCTAGTGCTTTCATTTCACCTCTTTGTTTCAGAGAAGGATATCAGTTAAATGGAATTTTTTATATCATTGAGGATCTTACTACAATTTGTAGGAAATGCTAGCAGACTTGAATTACAGAAAAGACAGTCTTGTGTTGATTTCCATTTCTACATATGATGACTTTCCGTACATTGCATTCCCCTACATCTTTGTGATAGGTTAATAGAGGAGTTTTCAACTGAGCTCGTCAGAGCCCTTGGGATTCCCCCGAGGTGCTCGAGGTGCAGCTGGGGATGGTGTTCTGTACCCCACATGTCATCCCTTTGCAGCAGAGAAGTACTTCACTTCAGCTATAAGCATTAAGCTTTCATGCGAAATTATGTTGTAGGAAAGGATTCTTCTCTTTACAAAACTAAAAAATCCTGAATTATTACAAAAAATACAACACTAAATGTTTCTGCATCTTTGGAATGCCAAAACAAAAAACACCAAAAAATCCACCACCACAACAAAAGCCTGAGGAATCTTACGTGATAACTGTGTCTCTGAGCATAGACACTCACCCATGTCCTGGACTTGCAGAAGGTGGCAGGTCACGCCGATGGGTTTGCAGAATAGATTTGTCTCTTGTGGTTGGTGCTGTCCTGAACTCTGGGGAAAGGCAGTTACCTTGTTTGTTATAAGGGGTTGAGAGGTCACAAGAAAGCAACAAAATTATGGGGATGGGCAAAAATTAATGAATCAATTCCACAATTCCACTTGGTCCACATGCAGGTTGCTAGGTGAGACCCACAGGCCTCCCACATCCTGTAAGAGGATGAACATAACTGCCATGATTGAAACACTTTGTCACTTTCTGTAATACTATTTTTTTTTTTTTTTTTTTTTACTGTTCAAAGAGTGTAAAAACATGTGACGGTTTTGTTTTGTGTGAGATAAAATCAAAGCATTCAAAGGTCAGGCTGAGGGTTTCCTCTGCTGCGGTCTGTGTAGGGCCCTAAACGTGCGCCTCCTCCCATGCACGAAAGGGTATTCAATTACAAGACTCACTTATTCAGTCTGTATCTGAGTGCCTGGTATCGCTTGGTATCTTGCTAGATGTTGAGTTACAAAAGTTATGCCTTCGCAGAATTTGCATTCTAATGTGGAGGACATACAGTGAACATGTAAGCAATTATGGCTACAGGGGGAGGATGCTTTTTTAGGTAGGGGCAGGGGCAGTCAAGAAGACTCTCTGCAAGGGCATGTGCATTTGAGAAGGCCGCAGCTAGCCTCTTTTCAGGCTGCCAAGGCCATATAAATGGGGGTACTGTATCGGATGACTAAATATGTGCCATCTGTACTGTGTGCTTAGAAAACCTGAGGGTTAAAATGCTCATACAGTTGTTGGTTGGTGGCTGCCTGGATGGAAACAGAAAAGCACAGTACAGTTAATTTATTAAATGAGTGGATTTTTTCCTTGGTCATTTAACATTTATCAGCACTGTATTTTACTCATTTTTTAAATGCAAAGATGGTCTGAAAAATACTTTAAAGTAATACATGCAAGATCATTGTCCTTTACTATTTCATAAAGAAAGTTTTCATAATTATGTATAATCTTTATCAAACATGTAAGAAATACATCATCATGAAATTCCTTCTTCCATTATTATTTTATAATTATTTAAGGCAACATGATTTTGGTACAAAATGAAACAAAAATTGGTTTCATTTTCAAAATGTCTACATAAGGCATTTAAAATACATTAGGGTGAAGGGAGATAAACACCCAGTAACATGCCTTCTGTTAATAGAACTGTCCAATCTATATTCTTGCTTTTATAAATTGAACCTTCTTATTTTTTTTAAATCTCAGTGGATCATGATTCTTAAATAAAACACACATGTACACAAAGCACATTCAGATTTATGGTAGAAATATTAGACTTCTGTCTCTTTCAAAGGAATATAATTCACCCATCCTCCCAATCATCCATTCAGTATTTACTGAGTCTGCTAAACTAATAGATGAAAAATGCTGGGGCCAGAGCTGTGTGTTGTGGTTGTGTGACCCCCTTTGCTTGGTGAACATTGTTCATGTTTCTTTCTCAGCGCAATTACTGTAGCAATTCTCTGAAAGGCATGTAAGTAGCCAAAATGTGACTAGATAGCCTAAAATAAAGAGCAATCTGAAATTATCCAGTATGTGATAAAAATTGAGTAACATAATGAATTCCAGAGAAATACATGGGTAGTTTACCTGGGAAATCAAAAGGAAAGAAAGGACAGAATGTTCCATAAGACACTTCATTACCATATAAGAGATCACTAGTTTCCCTGTATACCAGTTTAAAAACATGATTATAAAGCACCCTGTTCAAAACAAGAAAAATAGAATGAAGTATAAACTTATTAAGAAATATACAGGACCAGAATTAAGAAAGCAACTTTTTTGATGAGGGACATAAAGACTTGAACTTTTGTAAAGATATTTGTTGCTCTTGATAACAAGATTAACTGCTATTAATGTGTTAGTTCGTCCAGAATTATTTTAAGATTTAAAAGGGGATTTTAAGGGAGTAGACAAAACACCTAGTAGACTATCTGAGACAAAAAAAGGACATTTGCAAATAAAAAAATAATGGGGTGTGTGGGGGAAACAGTAGAAAAACTTCTAGACATTAAAATATGTTCTAAGACTGTAATGATTAAAATAGTTTAGTATTGGTTTAGAAATTAAACAAAGATATCAAGCCAAGTCTAGAAAAAGATTTAGAAACATGTAGACTTAGTATATGACAAAAAGTGTGATGGGGGAAAATAAATGTTTAACCATTCAAAATTACGATATTTTTTCACTTAATGAAATCCAGGTGGATTAAAGATTTGAATACAGAGGGTAAAGTCATACTTTCAATCAAAGTTATTATATTTTGAACATGGGCTCTGCTCCCTCCTAAACCCCACACGTCAGTAAAGAAAGATTTATTTTAAAAAGGTTGAAACATCTTTAAGAATACAGAATCTTTAGAAATTAGAAAACAGATGAGCTGGTGGTTACATAGATTTGAATCATAAGCTCACTATGAAGAAAGCAGAGTAATGATCTATTAACACCCCTACAAAGCTCAAGTCAATGGAATTGGGAAGAAAGGTGGGGCTAAAAACAAAACAAAACAAAACAAAAAGCAAAACAAAACAAAAATACAGGACTCATTCAAAATCTGTTTAATAAGCAGTTACCCCTTGCTCTACACTAGGGAGTGGTGCCTAGTCTGATCAGGAGGAAGCCAGAATTTCATGCTCTGAGTAGGGTCTTATAGGTGCAGTTGAAAAAAATGAAAAAGTGACACAGCGCTGAAAACAGGGTTCACTGTCCAGTACATACACCAATGTTGAGGCCTTGACCTTCCCTTGACCATCCATGACATTCACCACCAAATCTGTACCCCACCTGCAGAATATTAGACGTGTCTTCCTGAGAGAATCTGAACAGTCCTAGAGAAAAGACAAAACCAGAGACTCCCCAGCTCACCCCCATAAATCTAAGCCCTAAGCACTGCAACTGCCAAAGGAAAGTCCACTTCACATTGGGGAATGGAGACTCCCACATTTCCCTCTCTCCTTCTCATTTGCTGAGTCTGCCTCTCAGATGGATCTTCCCCATTGGGAATCCTTTGGCTTGGCAGTACTCCCTGGCAGCATTGGCATGAACAGGCTGGCACGACAGGCATCGAAGGAGATGTGTGGCCTTACAAGCAGGCCCGCTTGCAGCCCTCTGGTATCCAGTTTAACCTCGAGGCCTCCTGTTGCACTTTAGCAATTCTTTGTTAACTCTTATAGCAATTGTTAATACCTTTATTCCCCACTTTCTTTAATCTCTAATTTCTTTTTTAAATATATTTATGTTACAGTATTATTCATTTTTATACAATGTATGCTTGCATGCTTTCTCCTTTCAGGTTTATTCCCTGTAAAATTCCTACCACCAATTCACCTGTGCACCATCACCATAGTCCCTTGTGCTCTTCCTTTCCGTTTTGATCCCTCTGATTTATAATTGCCTGCTAATTTTGTTTTTGTTTGTTTGTTTTTTCATGATCTCTTATTTGACTCCCCTACATTCCTCCTATAAGTGAAACCATCTGACATTTTTCTTTTTCTTCCTGGCTTATTTCACTGACCATAATCCCTTCTACCTCCATCCATTTTGCTGTGAATGACATGAGTTTGTCTTTTTTGATTGCTGAGTAATATTCATATATATATATATATATATATATATATATATATATATATATATATATACCACAGCCTCTTGATCCAGTCAGCTATTTTTGTGTATTTGGGTATTTCCATATATTACCTATGGTAAATAGTGCTGCAATAGGTGTACATAGGTATCCTTTTGAATAATGTTAATGTTTTTGTGTCCTTTGGGCAGATTCCTGGGAGTGGAATTCCTAGGTCATATGGTAACCTCATTTTTAATAATCTGAGGAACCTCTACACAGCTTTCCATAGTGGTTGGACCAGTTTGCATTCCTGCCAGCAGTGTAAGAGAGTTCCTTTTTTTTCACATCCTCGCCAACATTTTTTATTGTTAGTTTTTTTCATATGTGCCATTCTCACTGGTGTAAGGGTATCTCATGGTTTTGATTTGCATTTCCCTGATAACATGTTGATGTTGAACATTTTTTCATATACGTGTTGGCCATTTGTATTTCCTCCTTGGAGAAGATTCTTTTTAGCTCTTTTGCTCACTTTTTGACTGGATTGTTTACTTTGCTTTTGTTGAGTTGCGTCAGCTCTTTGTAGATCTTTGTGATCTGTCCCTTATCGGTTGTATGAAGTGCAAAATTTTTCTCCCAAACAGCAGGGTGTCTCTTTGTTTTGGGTAATGTCTCTTTTGTTGTACAGAAGCTTTTTAGTTTGATGTAATCCCAGCTATTTGTCTTTTCCTTCACTTTCTTTGCTTTGGGGGATGAGTCTTTAAAGATGGTACTGAGATGTGTCATGTAGTGTTTGCCTATATTTTTTTCTACATATTTTATGGTTTCAGGTCTTATGTTCAATTCTTTTATCCCTTTTGAGTTGTTTTTTTTTTAAAGATTTATTTATTTATACATACAAGCTGGAGTACAGGCCAGAGGTGTGGGGCGGCGAGAGGGTTCACCAGAGACAGAGTAGGGAGCAGAACAGGCAGATCAGAAGTACACTGCTGAGGGGAGCAGCGGGCGAGGCAGGAGAGGTCTGCCACATCATGTGGGATTCTCCCCGGCTGGGCGTCGAACTCGCATCGCTGCTGCCGACAGCTCCACAGCACAGCGCTTAAACGCTGCGCCACCAGGGAGGCCCCCTTTTGAGTTGGTTTTTGTGCATGGTGTGAAGTAGTAGTCTAGTTTCATTCTTTTGTATGTCGCAGTCTAGTTTTCCCAGAACCATTTATTGAACAAACTGTCCTTGGTCCATTGCATTTCTCGGTACAGAAAAGACAGCAGGTTAAAACAACATATATGAAGAGCAATTGGATCTGAAGAGGATTTCACAAATAATCTATAATTTCTGCCTTATCTCCCTAATCCTCAGTAAGTTAACTTACCTCTTAATTTTTTGAGAAATTAGAGGCTATCTCATGTGCAATCCTCTTCAGATTCAATTGTTCTCCATATATGTTGTTTTAACTGTTGTCTTTTCTGCACAGAGGTGTGCCCTCTTTGCTAAACACAGTGACTCTACCTACCTCAGGATTCTATTCTTTGCAAGTTGCCCCAGGACTTGTCCACCAGGAGCATTCCGGCGTGCTGCATCCTGAGTCCACTCCCTGAGAAAATGTATAGGAAGCACTTTGATGGCCAATGAGATTCCCTTTCAGGAAATGAATTGGCGGGGAGGGAGGGGTGCGGGGGGGGGGGCGGTGCGGTGGAGACCCAGACTTCTCACCTTGTGTGTGGACTGAGGTCCTCGTTGAGACGGAATTTCTGTCCAGCTTCTCCCTCAGTCTAATCCTGTCTCCTCTCTTGGCTTCTTATGATTGTTAAAATGAAGAGCATCCCTAATCAACTTCCTGCATGCTAACATCCAGGTCAGAGTCTGTGCCCGTGGCTATGAGGGTATGTCTGTAAGACATGGTCATTGAAAAATCATTTGGGTAGTACCAAGTTGCACTTCTTAAAAGGGAATTCCCTTTAAGAAAGTTTGCATTCCCATCAACAGTGCAGAAAATTGCTTATACCCTAACTCCACTACTAGAAATCATCAAACTTGCAAATCTTTGCCAAATCTTGAGATGGCATCTCATTTTTGCTTTATTTTTTTTAATTATGTGTAAGAGTGAGAATATTTTCACATTTATTGGCCAAATATATATTTTCCTTTCATCTGCTATGTTCTCTGTCCATTTTTCTATTAGATGACCATCTTTTCACATATTGATTTTTTTTACTAGCACATGTTTTCTGATGTTATTAAATCTTATTAATATTCTTTAAGGACAAACATGCAGAAAAGTAGGCTACAACAAAGAATTCCTTTTTATAAATTAAGCAGCCACTAAGTTGCTTATTATCTTCAGTGATCCTCTTTATCTTTCTCCTGGGACTCTAAGTAATATTCAGCACCCAGTTACCAAAAATGCAGCAACTCTCACATGTGAATCCTTTCAATTATGTAACAACATAGGAGTCATTGTTTGCAAAGTCACCCATATATCTCCATGTTTCACTGCATCTCCTTAGGTCCCTTTGCCCTAGTGCAGCCAGTTTCTCCTGGACAGTTTCTAAAGGCGTCCCTTCTGTCTTCCATTATTCATCATCTGGAAATACTATTTTACTACATCTGTGTATGTCTATGAGACACATGGGCCATGTGTTAATGGGCCATGTCTGATGGTTATCTGACATTTTAGGACCCTCAACACTCAACACTCAGCCCTATAGCCAATTTATATATTGATTTTTAAATGCTCTTTATATAGCAAGTAAGTTATCCAGTGTGCTTTGCTCAACATTTTTTGACATTTTTAATTAGTTAACACAATATTTTTGTTATGTTTCTTAGTTTATAACATTTGAAGAATTCATGATATTTTCTTTAAAACTAGTTCAAATGTCATTGCTATCACAGAGATGTTTCTGAGCCCCTTAACCAGAAATTAACTTTCTCCATTTATATCAGTCATGGTACACATTGTTACACCTTATATTATAGTTATTTTTATTATTCTACAGATGTTTTCATTAGATTGTCAATTACTGAGGGGAGGAGCCCTGTTTTGAGTATATACATATGCATTTCAGTATCTAGAATAGGCCTGGCATAAAATGCTACTAAAATGTTTATTAAATTAAGTGGTACTGTTTGAGGTCAGATGCCAGATATATTCTGGAGGTAAAGTCAGTACATTTACTAACAGAATGGGTGTGTGTGAGATGCAGAGGACCGCAGGATGACACTAGGGTTCCTGTTTAAACATCTCCTTGAATGGGGTTGTCATTTACTGAACCGGAAAAACTGCGAGAGCAGCCCATGAAGAGAATGGGTCCAGGGCTTGCCAGCTGACTCATGACCACAAAACTATGGGTGTATAGGCAGGTCAGGCAGATGGGTCCTTTTTTTTTTTTTAAGATTTATTTATTTATGAATACAAGCTGGGGTACAGGCCAGAGGTGCGGGGCAGCGAGAGGGTTCACCAGAGACAGAGTGGGGAGCACAACAGGAAGATCGACTGAAATACACTGCTAAGGGGAGCAGCGGGCGAGGCAGGAGAGGTCTACCACGCCATGTGGGAATCTCCCTGGCCGGGCATCAAACTCACATCCCTACTGCCGACAGCTCCACAGTGCGGCACTTAACTGCTGTGCCAACAGGGAGGCCTAGACAGATGGTAGATGGTTCCTATCCACAGGGTGTTGTGTATGGAGCCATGAGGCCAAGAGACCATCCTCCAAACAGTGTAGAGTCCAGTCTCACAACAGCATGACTGTTCTGCTAGTACCAGTGACAGAGATTCCTCCTTGGCCAGTAAGGAAGTTTTTGATAGTCTTGGATACAAGGTACAGGTAGGTGGTCAGTCTCTCACTGGGTAAATACACTGAGTTACCAGCACAGGAGGATGCGTGATTATAGATCCTATGCCCATTTGTCTTGGTCCTTGATCCACTGATTTTATGTCTCTCTTTTTGTTCTCTCTTAAACCGATGCAAATACGGCTTTCACATCACCATGCTGCCTTGTCAAGGTTTCTGTGGCCTCCATGTTTCTAAGTGCTACAGTCAGTTCTCAGCTCACACCTCACTTGACCTGCAACTTTGACCCTGTTGACTCTCCCCAGTACCAAATGGCATCATTTGACTCACAGGATGTGTTGATTTCCCACTTTTTAGGCTGCCTTGCTTTGACTTTCCTCCTTTGCTGATCTTTCCTCTGCTCTCTGAGCTCTTAATATTGGATGTTCCAAAGCACAGTCCTTGGACCTCTTCCCTTTTCTATCTGTTATTTTTCTTGCTGATCTCATCCAGTCTTATGGTTTTACAATGCTATCTATTAACAAAATCCAAATTTTGTCTCCTCCAGACTCACAGATCCAGCTCTCTGTTAACATCTCACTTGGATGTCTAGTGGACCATTCAGACTTCTTTTACCAAAAGTGAACTTTTGATCTTTCCCCCAAATCTACTCCTCTCACAGTTTCTCCAATTCAGTAAATGACAACCCCATCCAAGTAGATGTGTAAACAGGTAGCCCTGGTGCCATCCTGTGGTCCTCTGCATCTCACACACACCCATTCTGTTAGTAAGTCCACTGACTCTATCTTCAGAATATATCTGGCATCTGACATCTCATCACCACCACTGCTACCCCCTGGAAAGCTACAGAGCTCTTCCATGTCTCATCAATAACAGGCATTATAATGTTCTATAATTTATAGGATTAATGTGTATATTAAAGGAAATAATGTCTGTAACTTAGCACAATGCTGGGCAAACATTTTGTGTTCAATAAATGTTAGCTCTTATTTCTGGCCATAGTTTTCTAGAAGGTTTCAAGGAGTTTCAACAAGTAAAATGAAAGCCGTCAGTTCCTTTTCATGAAAATTAAACCTTATACTTTAACACTTGTGATTTCCATTTTTTAAATATTTCAACTAAATGAATTGAAGAAAATAAAATGTGTGCTATGCTGATGGTTTAGGTTATGAAAAAGAAATAAAAATTCACCTTACCCAGTAAAACTGACAAAAAAAGAACCAAAGGAAGAGTTGAAAAGCACACTGTGTATTTGAATATTTAAACTTTTTCTCTAGTCTGATTAAGAGTAATTTTCAGCTAGTCAAACAACTAACCTAGAAAATATTTTTTAATTCAAGGTTTTATGAGATTGTTACATATATCACACAACTATATACAGTACTAGCTTTGGGAAATAACATGGGGGAAATGAAAAGATGCTACTATAGCAGCTGGGATAACAGCCACCACTTGTATAATACAGCATCCTATTATTAACCTGTAGTCCCTCTTGATCTAGTATCCCAGATAATTATTCAGAAGTATTCTGGAAAATCTTTAGCACTACACAGTAGGCCTAAATTATATAGGAAGCATCTCAGGTAAGTTCCCGAATACATAAATTACACACATAACTATCACTTTTAAATTCAGAAAAAACATTGTACTCTATAAGCAGAAAAATGTTTCAGAACATTTAACTTATCCCTTTCCTTTAGTCACTGTGCTAATATATGTGCTAATAAATGATATTTGAGTAAGTAAAAATGTTCATCTCCTCTCCCAAATAAATCAGATTTTATTTTAATGTTTATGGAAAATTACATTTAATTATTTCCTATCTCTCTATATCATCCTCTCCACATACACATAAAATACTTATTGTTGAATTCCTTCTGTATAAGAGCTAGGTAATAATGGTTTTAGGTGTTTTATTTATTTTTCAAAACCTGCAATTTTATTTTTTTTAATTGAGGTGATGTTGATTTACTACATTGTATATGATTTGGGGGAATAGGTTCACATATCTATGTTTTAAAGGGGGAAATAACCCAATATGAAATCATCGGGAGTTGACAGTGCTTAATTTATCATTAACTTGCCCCCAACACCCCCCCCCATAATTAGTTACAACACTCTGGTATTTTTTGTATATATCTTTCTATGAAAAAGTATTTTTAAGTATCATAGTATTTGCAAAAGTTACTTAGTAACAATAGTCTCCTGTTAAAATTGTGGGTTCATTTTACCTAGTCCGTATGTGTTTTATATGCTAATTCATTTGTTAATATATTTGTTTTTTGTAGGAAGTCCTGGCTGAGCAAAGTGGGGAGCCCCAGTTCTCGAATTGACCGTGCGGACTTTTCAAATGAAAAAACCATCTCTAAACTCGATTACTCTAACTTTAGTATTCGGTATTAGAAGAGAAACAGACACTGGGATGCTCATGGCTGTAGAAAAGACACTGTTATTTCTTAGTGTACATACTAGAACCATAGTAGCAGAATAGGGTAAAAAAAGGAATTTTCTACTCTGAAAGCTACATTGTATATGTTACTAAAAATATCTGATACTGAAATAGTTTTATTCAAGGATGTTTTCAACAATGAAAAACAGTATTCTGAAATAAAAATTATCATAACCGCATGATTCATTGAATCTTTTAAACTTGTTTCATGAAATCTTGAGTTCTAATGAAAATTATAGCATGTATGTTATTTAGCTAGCCATAAAATACAGTTAATATTGTGAAAAAAAAATGTAAAATAAGTGTATGTCATTGATTAATTTAAAAATTATTGTATGTTGTCTGCACTGAATTCTAAAATCTTCTGAATACTTTATTACAGTTGAGTAATTTAATAACAATAAGAAGAAGAAGAACCAGTGGTTAGATACAAATGAATATTGTGATTATACTGTTCACCATATAAATAGAGTTTTAAGTTCCGGTTAAAGGAGAACATGATCCAGCACTTAGGGTGGAGGTACTTAATGCTTTCTACACACTGTAACATTCTGTGTAGTGAACAGATGAGTGATGGCGACTGATAAGGACCTATAGTCTTCACACAACAAGTAGCCAGATTTGATTCAGCAACTGCCCATGATGGATTTCCTGTTAATCAGAAAAGAAACTGAGAATCTAAAGAACTCATTATCCCCCAAACCTGCCCTATCATTTGGAGATTTTCACATGTAAATGATAATTAAGCAACAGACAGTTTTAAGGAGGAGGTTCATTTCTATACCATAGAATTATACAATTGAGAAAGGAAGGAATTTCAAATATTGTAGGTATTTATATATATATCCTTTAATGATTTCCAGATTTTTATAACAATTGTGTCCTTCATTAAAACAAGATTTTACATGGAATTGAATACATAAAACAAGAGAAAATTAAAAAGTACAAGTACTATGTTTGGTATGGGGTTTGAGGCTCCTGACACACGTGGTCTGATCTCCCCCCTTGCATTTTGTCCTTCTTGGACAATTTCCAATCCCTTGGGCACGTAGGTTGAAACTACCATTCCGCTTATGGTACAAATTTCCATTGCTATACTCCATAGCATGGAGAAAGAATTAGGACCTCACTCCTACCTGGTGCAAGGTTAAAGCTGAAGAAAAGAGGTGGTGGGCTGATTTTGTTCAACTGAAAGGTTAACTATGGAAAATGATAATGTAGATATCAAATATCTATTAAGATCACACAATATTAGGGAATGACAAAGATTTTTAAAAGCTCTTCAATATACATGAAATAAAGGAATAACAAAATTTCCTATTATTTTAATAGTGTCATTATTTTAAGTATTATGTGTCAAATATGCAAGAGAATCTATTGTGATATTCATTTTAGTTTTGCTCACCTTGTACTTCCCCAATCCTGGTTCAAGAAGGTAGACAATAATAAAAAATGAAGCTTTTTTGAGTAATAAGTCAAAAGGCGAATAAAAAAGGCATTCCAGTCTTGTGTTCCCTTATCTCAGGGAGACTGTTCATGCCAGACCCCCTAAGACATCTTTTCTTCCAAGGTTTCATTTTAAGGATGACATTTGTGAATTGAGAAGAAAGACAAACGCTAGGCCTAGTGGGTAAAAGAGAAGTAGAAGTGGCAAGAGACAAGGGGACATCAGTGTTATCCAGTACTTGGAAAGGAACCACTGGCTGTGGAGTCCCATAGAGGGAGACCCATGGTGTCTGTGGGGGAGCAGCTGTAGTAAACCCAGAGGAACTGGATCCTGGGCTAGGGGTTCCCAGCCTAGCAAGATTGTTGTCCCCCAAAATGCCTCATAGCATCTTGATTGCAAGAGATTGTAGTGGCTTGGGTAGTCGTCATGGCAAAAGTATGGACTGGGGACTAGACAAGTTTTTCCTCAATGTTGTCTCTGCCCAGACCCATACATGGTTCTCCTGGGAGAGGGCACAAAGCTCCAAGGATGACTAAATTTAACTTCCCACCTCCCAGACAGTATCTGACTTGAAAGAGGTCAGTTTGACTTAGAGGACATAAAAGAAATCTCTCTCATACAATCACATTTGAAAAACAAAGCCTGAATCTCCTTACACATAGAAAGGCGGAATGATTTTAGGAAAACATGGTCTGAAAAATGATACTTCACTTTTTATTACTCCAATATCCTTGATTATCCTTTCACAGCTCTAAGAAAATCATACTTTGCTGACACAATCTTCTACCTGCACAAAGTAAATCACACTAATCAAGGTTGCTCAATGATTAATATACAAATAAATTCTATTACTGGATGGAAAATGTAGAAAAAGATTTAAAAATGGTTGTTCATGAATGGATAGCAAACAAGAGAAATAAAATCAAAGCAATACAAAAAATGTGTTACAGAGACCAGCTAACAGTGAGCTTACATGAAGAATTTTAAATTTACATATTATATTTTAGATAATAACAAACCTTGACAGAATTAGAATAAGAAATTTTTATTTATTTTTATTTTTTTAAAGATTGATTTATGTATGCATACAAGAACTGGGATGCAGGCCAGAGGTGTGGGGTGGTGAGAGGATTCACCAGAGACAGAGTGGGAAGCAGAACAGGCAGATCAACTGAAATACACTGCTGAGGGGAGCAGCGGGTGAGACAGGAGAGGTCTGCTGCGCCATGTGGGAATCTCCCTGCCCTGGGATGGAATTCATGCTGCTGTGACTACCGATTGCTTCATAGGCTGAGACTAAACCCCTTGTGCCACTAGGGAGGCCCAGAATAAGAAATTTTTAAAGCAAAGAAAAAAATTAAGCAAAGATGAGTATCTACTTCAGTGACTATCAACCAGGAATCTCAACCCTCTATATACCTATACCTACCCTCAAGACAACATCAGAATTGGGAGGGGATATGATTTGTAAAAGCATGTTAATGATTATTTTCCATATTTATATAAAGTACCTATCTTTTTAAAAGGCTAACTCAAGAAGTAAACCTCAATAGAATCTTCCTGACTGGAAAGAAATGTAAAAAACTGACTCTTTACCAGATGGGCACATAGAACAATAGGGTGTGGGGGGGGACATGAGATTTTTTTCATTAAGAAGGGTATGGCCTTCTGAGGTTGAGAAGAAGCAACCCAAGTTTCATCTGAGTCTGGGAATCTCTGAGTACAGAGAACTACCCTGCATCCTGAAGAATGTAATTCAAAAGTAGGTGCTTGTGTTAAAGAGCAGAGGAGCCCCAAAGAAGCAAGTTAACATTGGGGGCAGTATGATAAAACACACACATCTGACTTGCTGGAATTTTGTCACCACTTTTTCACTGAATATTTTCAAATTTGTCCACCAAAGGAATTTTTCATAAGTAGATATATTAAAATTCATAATTAGAGACAATCAGAATCCACTTCCAAAAATTAGCTTGTATTTGAAACTATATAATCCACAAATATATTATTATAATAACTCTCCCTGGCCTCTGTTAATAAAAAAGAAAAGATTTTCATGCCTGGAACTAGTTTCAGGACCTGAAAATAGGCACCATGCTATAGTTGAAAATATTTGGGTATAGGAATTAGAAGCCCTGCTTCCCAGGCCCAGCTAATCCGTTAATTAGTTTTATGGCTAGGTGTCCTCAATAATGAAGTCAAGAAGTTGACTACATTGGTACTTTTCACAGGATGTAGTAATCCAGAGGCCTCTCAAGATTTGGTTCCAGGGGAACTGCAGAAGGGACATGAGAAGGATGAGTAGTCTGATCTCTCCCCAATCAACCCCTGCTTCAATCAGCAGCCCTGCTCTCCTGTTTTTCACACAATGGGATTCTCTGTAAAATATCCTTTGGAAAGAATTCTGGAAAGAAAAAAAGACAACTCAAAACAATTCTAAAAATCAAGGATGATAGACAGTCATTTGGGTCATTAGCAAGCATCAAGGCATAACCTTGACTGAATTCAGTGTTGACTTACCTGGATTAAAAACTTGCTTACAGTGTTTAACCAGGAAAGGAGCATGGCCATTATTTTTGAGATGCAGCATGTACATTAACCAGGAAAAAATGGAGTAGAAATTGTTCAACTACTCAGATACTATTTTCTGAGGTAGCAGAGATGGTACAATCCTCTTCTCTGACCCAAATCCCACTCTTCTCCACTGACTCAGACAACTCCTCAGTCACAGAAAACTGGAGAAGGGACACTGGGAGTAGAATATTGGGTAAGCCCTTTGCTGAAAGCATGGAAGCAGAGGCAAGGTAACTTGGTAAGTATTCACTTTATAATTACATTTACTTTATAAATTATTTCATAAATCCTTTTATAGGTAGGATGGATTTCACATTAAAAACATTTTAAGACTCACAGAAACCTCTTAGTAAAACAACAACAAAATGCCAGATTAGGGTAGATCAACTATTCCAAGGCTTTGGACCTAAGAGGGATCCCTCCTGTATATTGGCAGATATCACAGCAGAACCAAACTCTCCTCCCTGAAAGATCAGTAAACAGGAAACAAAAATTACCCTTAAAATTTACCCCCAAATGCACCACAGTCAAGGCCAATGAAACATTATCCTTTAGAATCAGGGAGGTACATTCCATTACAGGAAAAAACAAAATTTCAGGAGATACTTTATGTCCTCAACAGCATGTAATGAAAGTTGGTTGATCTTTGAAAGAAAAGCAGGGGGCATAGGGAAAGTGGATGGATATTAAAATAAAATATATGGATTAAGGAAGATTAGCTAATATGTAAAAACCATATTCTGAAGATCAGGTAACACACACAAACACTTCAGTTATGAACAAATTAGCCGAGACACAAACCGGAATAGAAGAACTGCAATTCATTCTGGAATGAGTAACTGGCAAACTTTACAAGCATACACAACTGATCATCAAAATTACATTATCATCAAAATTACAGAGGCAAAATTTTAAATATGATTATTTAAGGAATAATCCCCAGACCTAAGGAATCAGGATCTTCCGTGTTTTCTGTCCCTGAATCTGCACGTTTAAATTCGCTCAGGTGATTTTGATATTCGTGCAGGCTTAGGCAACATACTATATTAGAAAAAAATTTTGAAAAGATCATCAGGAAAGTAGAAGAAAGAAGAAATAATGAAAAAGTAAGACAGAAAATGATTCATTTAGAGTAACATGAGCACATATCCAATTCATTGAAAAATCAATAGAAGCTCATGGGTGAAAGCCAAAATAGTTAAAACAGAAGGAAAAAAATCAGTTATGAGAGATGAAAAATGTCTTTGTAGAAGTATGTCACTATAAGTAAAAATTATATACTATATACTATAAGTATAATTATATACTATAAATTATATATTATAAATACTACTAAAAAATTATATACTATATACTATAAGTAAAAAAGCCTGCACATAAAGCCTAGCTAAAAAATAAATTAATTGCGATAAACAAAATCCCTCCAGCATTACTTCAAGAACCTAATTGCTGCCCAGCCTCTGTGCTGGTTCTCTAATCCATTCACTTCTCCTCCTCCCAACTCATTCAACAATGATTTTGCTTCCTATCAGAACTTCCACAAGTTCCTACCATTCCATCTGGCCACATACCTACTCTCTTGCCCAAGAACTTCCTCTCCCTTCCTGCTTATTACCACAGATGAATTACGATCTTAATGACCTATGAGCGATGATCTTACACAATGTCTGGGCCCCCTAATTACAAGAATGCTGCTCCAGCAAATCTGACTTCTGCATGGTCATTTTTGTTTCCTATTGAGTATCTTTCCCAATTTGTAAACACGCTATCATTTCTCTCTCTTGACCCCTCCAGCTACTATCATACATTCTACCTTTTACAGATAACACCTACCAAAAACGTCAATACATGCATTTTACTTTTACCTGTTTCTATCATTCTTTTGCCTTTCCCCCTCTCCCCCCAGCCCCATCTGAACACTCCTCTTATTGTCCCTTATGATTTCATTTTATTTTTGCTAACTCCACTGGTCAATTCTCTGTCATCCTCTTAGTTGAATCTCTAAGTACTTTTTCATTTGGTGTCCTGGACATCACACTTTTAATTTTCCTCTTACCTCATTATTCATGCCTTATCAATATTTGGTGATTCATCTTCTCTCTCTGACCTCTTAACATTGGAGGAGCCCAGAGCTCAGGGCCTGGACAATCTCATCTTCTTAATCATACTCACTGCATTCACGGCATCGTCCAGCCTCATAACATGTACATATTGATGACTCCACTTTACATCTGACCACTCTTTCCCCTACTCCCCCATTATGCTTATTCTCTCAACTCCAGAGTCACATAACCAACAACCTATTTGACATTTACAATTAGACTCCTAGTAGGTTTCTCAAAATTTAATATATCAGACTGAATTCTGAATTTACTCTTCCTATCTATGTTGATGGCAATGCCAGATTTTGAGATGCTCAGGGAAAAATCTCTGGGGGAAAAAAGTCATCTTTGATTTTTTTTCTTGTGTTCATGCCCCTGTTGTCTCTAGCTTCAAATATTCAAAATTTTCTTTAAAATAATCCAGTGGAAGGAAGGGAGGGAAAAAAAGTGGATAGAGGTATAGATAAAACAGGATTAAACATGAGTAGATAACTAATGAAGTGGTACATGGGTTCACCAGACCATTCCCTATCTTTGTGTTTATTTCTATTTTCCTTTTTTAAAAAAAAGGTTAAAAATATATGCTGGAATTCAACCACTTCTCATTAACTCTAAGGCAACACTCCTGATTCCAGTCTTCAGCATTACTATAATAGTCTCTTAACTAGACTCCCTGTTTCTGCCTTTGTTCTTTTTTATTTTGTCCTCAGTACAGCATCCAATGATACTATTAAAACAGAAATCATATCACATTATTTTGAGCTAAAACCTGACTGCAACCTGTTTTACTCTACATAAATGCCCAAATTATTACAGCAGCCTCGTTGGCCCTTGGCAAGTCTGCCCTTCCGTTATGGCTTTGACCTACTAACTCTCCTCTTGCTCCCCTGCTCAGCCACATGGAGCTCCTGCTGTTCCCTGAATGTCCCAAGCAGCCTCTGCACCCACCTGTCCAATAACTATTTCCTTCCAATGTAAGTTCCTTTCTCTCAGTCATCCACAGTTAGCACTCCTCACTTCCTTCCGGTCTTTGGGTGAATATCACCTTATCAATGAAACCTTGTCTGGCCACCCAATTAAATGGTCAAATAATTCTGTTCTTTACTTTCTCCATAGTGATTATCACCACCTAATAGTTGATATTTTGTTTATTATCTGTCACTCCAATTTAAGTTACGGCGGGGCAGGAGTTTATGCAGGTTTGTACCTGCTATGTCTATAGCACCTAAAACAATATATGGCCATAATTAGTACTCAATAGTATTGAGTTAAATAAAAGAAAATGTCCCTGAAGGGTTAACCTAAAATGATAGAAAATTACATATAAAAAATGGTTCATTCCCCTCTAAAAACTCCTCGCGAAGTCCAAGTATATGCTGATAGAGACACATCAAATAAAATGACAAAAAATTCCACTATCATCCATGAAATAGTGAAAAGCACTAGTGAAAAGCTCTAAAAGCAGTGAAAATGTCAACTAATCCACTGAGTGAAAATGACCTCATCCTCTTGACACTACAATGCCCGCCTCCCATAGCTTCTGGTTGGTCATCTGTTTTCAAGGGCAACCTCCATGTGCCCCTGCATGGCCTGGCGTCCTCCTCCCCGGGGCTGGGAGCATGTGACTGCTAAGAAGCTGCTGCCAAGCTCAGAGTCCAGTTTCGGGTGTTGTGTGTTCTCCCACACTTAACCTCTCTGGGTAAACAACTAGAACACTGGACAAAACATATGGAACAACTGCTTTCAGCATGGACAGCAGACAGTGCAGGACCATGAACCCTAAGAAAAGAAAATACGTGATGGGAACCCTACAATTATTGCACTTTTCTACCTAGATGCAATTTCTAGACTGCAAAGCAGGAAGGCGGGATCCCAATAGCACCTGTAGCCCCTGCTGAAGAAAAGGGACAGAGAAAGGAGTTGGGGGAGACTAATGTGGCTAGTGGTTACCATATTGTATAACACAGCTCTAGACTAAGGGGAGAAAATGTCAACTAATCCACCAAGTGATGATCAGGAGTTGTCATTCCCTGGTACATTTTTTGCCATATTTATATCTATGTTTACCACATTTTTCTATAACGACAAAAAACCTATTGAAAATAATTATATATTAAGTTGCTAGTACCTAATTTGGAATGATAAATGGAAATTTTACTAGAAAAAAAATTGAATTAAACTCTAAAAGTACAGAAACTGAATTGGCACTTAATCCTAAAAGTAATGTTTATCTCTGGATAGAAATTTCTCTACTAACAGAGTTTGTCAATGGAAACCTCACTTTAATTTTAAAAAACTAGTGTAAGTTTTCACGTTAAAATAAAATCAATTTCTGTATAACAATAATATCTTGTCTGCAATGTGACAGAGTCAGATTGGGTTATTTTAAGAAATACAAGAAGATATTCTATCTGAGAGACATAATGGATCACTCCGAAATATAAAAATGAGTTAAATGTAGAAACCTGCAGTCATTTGTCTAATTGTTTATCATAATTTTAAAAGAACTTTGTATTTATATTTGTATACAACTTGATAATTATTTTCATGAAGCATAAAATAAAAGTTAATTTAGTGAACTTACATTGAGATAATTAAAATGTTTAATATTAGATTTTTAGAAGTTAAGGGACTATATTGTAAATTCTTCCAATCTGTCTTCAGACCATCCCTGCTTCTTGCCAAATTGCTTGAATTTAGCAACATTAATATCTCTTAACGGGTCCCTTTAGTGTCTACAAAATGGAGTCTGAATAATATATTTGAGACATCAGCATTCTGGTATTCAGTCTGTGGCTTAACTCTGATTATAAAGAATGTCTGTATCCCATTCATTGTATTGTTTTACCCATTGTTTGAAAATAGAGTGGGGGAAAATACATTAGCTATTTTCAAATGTCAGCAAACAGAGCTGTCAAACCAAGGCCCAGCACAGGGCTTTGTTCCACCAGTCAGTGAGTGCTCAGGCATCAATTCCAACCAGCAGTTCAAACCCTTTACTAACCAAGTTTAAACTCTACCAAGGATATCCTTCAGTATTAAAAATTTTGCCACACTTGAAAATTAACCATTTTTCTTTTGTCCAAAGACTAAATAGGTGTGTTAAATAATATATGTATTGCTGAATTTGAAATAGGACAGATCATCTTAATGCAAATCATGTTTTTCTAAACCATAATGTGCGTTGTTCATTAAGTGCTGGCTGTCTGAGTAGCTGACATTCTGACTAGGAAATAAAATATTCACAAACATTTATCTAGAGTAAAACTCCAAGGCAATAAACAAACGATGTGATGGTGTAGTCTGTGGTAAAAGTCCTAAAATTAAGGCCTGGCATTGTGTTTTGCCTTGACAACGAATGAAATCGATAGGTCTTCAAGTGATCTAGCTTCTCTTTCCCTCTGCGCCCAGGGAAGGGCTTCCCTAGCCAAACAATGCCCCTTACAAGGGACCAGATGTACTGCCACTTTTTCCTGAGTAACACATTTCAGTCCCCCTGCCAGCCTGCAAAATTATTCTAACAGGCCAGTCACATCCTCCGGAGGAAACCAGGGGTGACCTCACCCTCTTGACACTACAATGCCTGCTCCCCACAGCCTCTGATGGCCTCCCCAGTGCTATGAGCATATGTGGCTGCTAAGAAGCTGCTGCCAAGCTCAGCTGTACAGTTTCGGGTGCTGTATGTTCTGCCACCCCCGTATTCCTAGGGTAGGGATCCCCCCTCATCAAAAGTTTGAATAGGAGGTGATACAATAGGCAATATTTTTTCATATTGTAAAAACATCCAGTTTTAGAAAAAGATCCTTGGAACGAATGTCTGAAAAAGGTTTTGTGAAGTAGGTTGGTCTGCGTAGAGAATAGGGTTAAGGATTTGCTTTTGATGTGGATTTGACCTTCTGGCATTCTCTACTGAAGAAGCATAGAGACAAGAAATGATAGCCAAATAGCACTGATTTTATTAGCTAGACAAGGACCCAGTTCAACAAAGTAAAAGGTAGATTATAGAAACTGATTTAGAGCAGGAGGCCAAAGTGAGCCCTTTTAGGTCCTATCCTCTCTCACTTGAGTTCTAAACCCTGTCCAAATAGCGGTGTGATTACAGATGAATGGTCCGTCAGCTCCATCCAGTCATAGCAAGAACAGAGAGGGCGGAGATGGCCAGGCCAGCTGAGATAGACGCTGGCTGGTTTGTGTAAATTCTTGCGGGTGGAAATTCTAAGAGTGAGCAAGGGTACACACTATCCTCAGCTCTGAGCCTTAACACGATGATCCTGTCCTCTAGTAAAATGGTCCTAATTGGTGTCCATTCCTCACAGTTTCCTGAACAAGTTTGTTCTCCAGTGCTGTGAGAGTGGGTGGAGAGAGAGATGCCAGGATTGGAGCAAGTTTTCTCTGACTCATCAGTGAAGGCATAAAATATGTTCCTTCTCCAAATAGGATGGAAAGTAGTCTAGATAAGTAGAACTTTACCCACAAATAGAGTAAGCCCCAATGAAGATGGTTTGTGGTAAACAAATACACTGAACCAGAGGAGCCAAAATGTGGAGCTGTAAGAACATCTGGACTAGTACTGAGATAGACTCATGACTGTTAACGTGTGATGGCCAAAGGTAAATAGGGTTGGTATATCACCTGAGGAAAACCATGCCATCTGATGCAAAAGATGAATCTTTCTTGCTTAAATACCAAGGTCTCATGATACTCCAGTGAGTTCAAGACTCTGATACTGCTAACTCTCTGTAAAAAAATTCCAGAAGCTGGGAGAAAACAGTAGGCTGGTGGCAAGAGTGTGGACTGTATAAAACTTACTGGGTGTTTTTACCGTTCACTCAGGAAATATCTATTAAGAATCTGCCAAGTGCCAAGCGCTGTGCCTGGAGCTGGTCACACAGAAGAATATCAGACGATCTCAACTTTCAAGATATTTCTATCTGATGGTGACGCTGATGGATGGCAAGCACAGGGCAGCCCCAGGTGGCAGGCCCTCCCTGCGGACCACTTACCCCAGCCTCAAAATTGCTGAGGAAGGCAGATGTGGCAATTACTGCCACTTTACAGATAAACAGGAACTTATGACTCAGAAAGATAAAACTTCCTCAAAATCATGTCAATAAGAACTGGTCCCAAATCCAGGCCACAATCTATAATATTATGCTCTATTCCTTCAAATACTGAGCATAGAGAACATTAAAAACAGGCAGTAAAATTTCAGTTCTATCTATAATCAGCTCAGGAAAAAAAAAAGATCATTGTAAGGGATCTTACATAGGTAAAATAAAGTTTAAAGAGTAGAAATCATAAGAAAAAATTACTAACTTAGCCAGAAAATGGTGAGAGAAATAAGATAATAATATAACCCAGTAAGATAAAATTACATGGTTTATACATATCTTATATTATGTAACTTCAAGCATTCATTTTGGAAACAGCATTTTAGAAGCAATATATTTTCTCCAATATATTGGAAAGCCTCCTCAGTAGGCTTTCCAATGTCCAATTTCATCAAACCATATTCATGAACGCAAAAGTCCTATCTTCTAGACTATCCACGCCCATCTTTAGAAAGAGAAACACAAGCTTGGAGCAGATTATCTTGTGAGTGAATTTAGCCTAATATCCTTACACAGATATAATGTGGCTTAAAAAGAGGATTAATAGTAGGCTTGACAAACAACAGAACTTAAAACATAAAAAGTAAACAAAAGTTTTATAGGAGAGGCTGTTACCCAAGTGCATAGGGACGCACACAGCACTTCGCGCACAGCGTGGCCTTGCTGCGTGAAATCCAGCCCAGGGCAGCTAGGTTAGCCCCTGGATGGCTCAGAGACCCATCTAGCCAAGGGCAGATAATAAAGCCCTTGGAGTGTGCTAGCTCCCTTCGCCTTGCTGACACTGGGTGTGGGCGCCAGGGTGCCGGACAGAGACTCAGAGGTGCGGGGACACACTGACCCTCCCACTGTTCCCACAGGGAAGTGGGGCTCTCGCTCCCTAGCCATAGTGGCCTGCCACTCTCAGCAACAGCGTTCACAGGCTGCTCTGTGGTTCCCCTGAGGTTGACAAACCATAATCCAGCTAAGTAAGGCCTGTGATATTTCCCTTATCTATTCTCTACATAGCAAAAAAAAAAAATTATATATATGTATGAGTGTGTGTGTATATATATATGTATATATGTATATATGTATATATGTATATATGTATATATGTATATATGTGTGTGTATGTGTGTGTGTGTGTATATATATATATATATATATATATATGAATATATATATATATATATATATTCCCTATATATATATATAGGGAATGCCAGATTTCTTTCTAATGTTGCCTCTCTTTTCTTAAAATACAGGAAAATCCTATATATTTCTTTTCCTGAATCTTACCCCCATTATTAAAGCCTCAGAAGTTGGCAGAGAAAGGAAAAAAAAAAAAGACACCTAAATCAGGTAATAGTTTGCTCCCAGGCCTATTATAAGATTAAAAAAAAAAATGGCTATGTTTCCAAGCTCTTGAAAATCTTATAAATACTGAAATAATTAAGTATAACATAAAGTACATAATATCATTATAATTATGCAAGGAGAAAAGGATAGGTTAGAATAAAGGTTTAGAGTGATGATTTGTGAAATGTCTATTTGCCGTATTATTTTGAAAATAGTAGGAGATATTTGAGATGAACTATAATAACCCTTATTAATTAAGTCTTGTAATTTTCATTTGAAACCTCAACTGTATCTCTAAAACAGTCTTCTAAAGTAATATTATCTCAATTGACTTAATTTTTAAGAAGTAATTTATTGAATATGAAGTAGAAAAAAATGAATATGTAGAATAAATACACCTATAAAAATTAAAGCCTCTACTGTGATTTCTTTTTAGGTATGTTCTAACCTTTAGGCCTCAATGCTCATTTTTCCTCATGAAATTTTTTTTTCTGGTGACAAAAGTGTTTATTTTGTTTGACTCATGTAGTTCTGATGAGGGTAAATTGGTATATGCAACATGCAACAGTTAACTTTTTTTTTTTTAAGATTTATTTTTTATTTATACATACAAGCTGGGGTACAGGCCAGAGGCGTGGGGTGGCGAAAGGGCTCACCAGAGACAGAGCGGGTAGCAGAACAGGCAGATCAGAAATACACTGCTGAGGGGAGCAGCGGGCAAGGCAGGAGAGGTCTGCCGTACCATGTGGGATTCTCCCCGGCTGGGCGAGTTCGCTGCGCCACCGGGGAGGCCCCTCCACAGTTAACTTTTTTTACAACCAAATCTGTTTATTCATTTTTATTTTACATCCTTGTTAATTTTTTGACCCTATAAGATTTCTCACCTTGGGTGTGGTCACCGTAGCTCTCTCCCACCGCCAAAGCACGAAATACTTGAAATGGAATCTTAAGTTACCTCCTATCTCTTCAATTTTATTACAGAAGGAAAGCATTTATACATTTTTTTCATAGATCCACCCATCCATAACAAAATAATTACCATTGTTTTAGAAGTATTCATTGGCATAGCCTCAAATTGCAGCACTACGTGAAGTATGAGTAAAAGCTTTGGTGATTGATGATTGTTGGCTTCTTATTACTGTTTCTGTTTCATGAATCACTGAACCCAAATGTCAGCTCTAATCTTCTCTCTCTCTCTCTCTCTCTCACCCGGAATGGTTGTCACCTTCTCCCCATCATAGCCTCCTGTCTTGTCTGCTCTGCTCTCTGTGGATACCTTAGTCCTTTCAGTATAGACAACATGAGGAAGAACCTATTTAAAATTTTGAGCTCAATTTTTATTGCCATAGTTAAAGCAAGCAGCAGGTAAATTAGATACAGAGGTAATGAGGCATAAAAAAGGAAAGACTGAGGTAAAGATAAATCTTAAGTGTATCACTTTCTAGCTGGGTTACCTTTGATAAGTGGAAAGGATGGGAGGGGCTGGTAGAAACTACTGCTTACTGAGGGCCCACTTTGTGCCAGTTGCTTTACATATGTTTTATTAAATGCAATGATTTCACAAGATAAGTTTCCTCTATACTTACTCTTTTGAGATCTTTTCTTACTCATTTATTTCTTAGATGATTAACAAGAGTCATTCAAAATATAAAGCTGAAATGATTGAAATAACTTGCCCATAGTCACAGAGTTTTAATAACAGAGTTAGTTATTAAGCCAGCTACCTCTGACTTAAATTCAAGTATAATTCTAAAGTTCAGTAAGTAGTCTCCCCTAAGGAAAGTACAGAGAACAACAATTTGTATCATCAAAGGATCAAAGGTAAATTCATGGGCAGAAGTTAAAGGACTTAACATTGTTTAGTTTTAAAGGAAGTTTTAATTACCACTTTTTAAATCTGGAGATTTTCTAGAAAGTTTGTTGAACAATTATCCAAGTCCATTAAAAAAAAAAAAACACTCAAAAGCAGGGCCTATTTTGTAGGACATTAAGGAAGAATTTTTCTGGGTCAGTTTCATTTATAGGTCCTAATTGTTTGCAAGGTACTTTTCTAGGTGCTGAGCATCGCACATGAATAAACCAAATCTCACAGTCCAGGAAGGATAGGTCCAACACACCAGGAGTTCACTATTTGTTGGATTGCTCAATAATTAGATGAGCTACGGTAATGACCTGTAGGGAAGATGATCACATCTCTGGGATTCTTCAAACAGAACAAGGAAAATAGCTTTAAAAAGAAGCTAGAAGACACCAAACTAGACAGCTTAGACTATAGATTCCTATATTTTTGAAAATGCTAACACCCAATCAATGGTCATTTTACCATGTTACTTCTTCAAGAAGCTATTATGTTCAGAGCTATTCATTCAACCAACCTTTCCTATGAGATCACTCTATTAAAGATACCACTGTGGTATCAAAATTGCCCTTCATTGTTCTCATACCTAAAACCAGATTTTACTCACCCTTTGGTAATATAGCTTCTATGTAGGTGACAGAGTTGGACTATTTCAAAATGAACCCTGATTCATGAAATTATAGAGGGGTTAGAATCCTCCAAATTAATAAAACATAGGTTTCATTATTCAAACGGGAATTTCCACACTAGTGATTTCTAACAATGATTTTAGAGTAACCCAGGCTGTTACTCATTGTTATTTCAAGAGATTTTGTGACATTTTTAAACCTTTTATTTTCACATCTATAGGAATAAATATAAACATGCCCACGTATATATATCCAGGATCATTTACATCAGAAGGTATTTTTACCTTTTAGGAGATGTAACACTTCATACTTGTTTGCTTTGTAATGTTGCTCTTTTCAAGGTATAATGTAAATCAATTAATCTTGTACTTAGGCCAGAAGTCAAGGTCCCTTTCATATCTGGAATTCATTTGAACCTATCCATTTTCAAAGATAGGCAAATCTAACACTAACATCTCTCATTTCCATTGTCTTCAAATTAATATATATTTGGTTTGAAAAAATTCTCATAGCCTAAGCTAATTCTCATAGCCTAAGCCTAAGAATGTATGCATTTGATGAGATCATTACCCTATTATTAAAATAACAGTCAAAACTTAATGAGTGTTTACTATATACCAGAATAAGTTTTCTGCATGTATTTTCTCATTTAATCTGAGACAAAACAATACATATATATGAGACAAATATTTTTAAGGATTAAAAAAAGATTAAAGATAGCTTTACTGTAAGCCACACCTTTATCACAAGTACACCCATGAGCAAACTGGATTGCCCTGCATAGTTCATCATTTTTGGCATTTTCCAACTGTATGAAAAAAGGGTGGACAATTTTCTGCACCTATAATATTTTGGATGAGGAATTTCCATCCTATTGTGTTTCCTCAGATAAGATGTTCCAGTTCAAATAGCACTGTTTGTTTTTTTCATCAGCACACGGTCAGTTTGAGGAAAGGAAAAGAAGGCTCAGAACATAGACCCATAGTATTAAAAGACAAGAACTGCTGTTTTAAAAGGGGTTAAGAAAGGAACACCTGCATAGACACAGGCAGGCAGACTTAAAGAACAAGAACTGCCAGCACTATTATTTTAAGCATGCACAAAATTAATAAGCTACTTTGAAATATTCAACAAGTATTCAACTAACTTTCACATATAAGAAAATTACAGGTATAATTGAAGCTAGTGTGTTCATTGATATTTTAGAAATAAATTTTCCAATAAAATCATTATATATTACAACTGAAAGGGCTCATAACAATGATCTGATCTGGCTACCACTTTTTACAAGTGAGAGTCTACAGTAGATAATTTTAATTATCTCTCCTAGGTCAGGTTAAGCACTAGTAGAAAAACACTAAGGAGTCCAATAATTTTTCCATATAAGAAAGTAATTATTATAAAATTCACATTATTTCGCTGTGACCTGCTTGGGAAGCACCAAGAATAATTGGCACATTTTTGTGTATTGTATTAGCAGTACTGAAATTTAATGCTTTGTGACTACTAATTAAATAATACTGTTAAATATCATTGCTGTTAACAATTTTTTTCTGTATGTACTGCATGCCCAACTAGACTGAAACTTACTTGTAGTAAGCACAATTTGTTTTTAATGATGTTTTTATATCCCTTAATTAATCCTACACATATATAAATTGCTTAACAGTTGGAAAGTGATGACATAGATATATTTGTATTTTAGACTAATACTAAAGGAGTCAAAATGGAACTAAACATCCCATTGGTGAGATCGTTTGCCTGAGTGAACCCAGTTTCTAAGTGGTGGTCAGGACTCAAACACTGCCCCCAAGGCCTGGACCCTAATCACACTTGGATGGTTAGGAGAGAACCCGGTAAGTGTGTGATGTTTAGTAGTATTCATCCTATGCCTGGCTCCCAAACAGGAGTTCAATAAGTGTTGGTTTACTTGCTATTGGTTTTCAGCCTGCTCTCATATTTATTTACCTGCCCACTCCGGAAATCCCACACAGAAGCATAACCACACATTCACACATGCTCATCTTTTTACTAACCAAATTCACAATCAGGTGTCCAGGAAACGAGGTAGTAAACTTCTAGTCATATGCTCTTCCTCAAAGGATTTAGCTCACTTGTGTAAAATGAGTCCTAGCACCAATTTCTGCCTTCACATTTCTCCAAAATAACTGCAAACACAAGCTCATTAATCAGAAACTGGGTTAGAAAATATACGCACATGCATAGTCCAATGCACAGCAGAATTCAATACGAGTTTTTCTTTTCCCATTATCGAGGGAGATGCAAAAAAGTTACCAGGATTGAAGCCAAAGACTTTTGGCTCTCGTAGTGGAAATTGGGAGGCGATGGTGAAATGAGTTAACAAATTCCAGGGCCAGAAGGTGGACAGATACAAGTCATCAACTGCTTTTCCCAAGAGCTTGCTCTTTTTGGCTACAGGCTACACGCACAAGCCCCAACCCGCAGCCTAAGCCTACAGTCTCCTCCACCCGACGCTGCACGTCAGGCTCGAACAGATGCACACACCGCGGGGAGCCTCACTTCCAAGAGATGATGTTCCCTGGCTTTATTTTAACGCTTGCCGCCAGGCCAGAGGAGGATTTGTCAAAAACAATGGACAAGTGCGACAGCCAAGCACAGACTAGGAAGCCCAGGAGCAGCAGTATTTAATAGCGCACGGCAAAAGTAGTTCCCCTCGCGCCGGTCTGCAATTTCGGAGCCGTTTCCGGCATCCGCGGGCATCGCCCAGCCGTTTCTGCAGGCGGGCACTGCGGGGTCGCGGGCAGAGCAGTTCCGGCACCGGAACCCAGAGCCGCGAGGAATGGCCCCTCGCAAACGCAGCGGAGTGCAGCAAGGCCCGATAAACACTCGGCCCTGCCCTGCAGCGGAGGCCGAGTTCAAAGAGCGCCCAGTTCCCGGCGGCCGGGAAGGGGCCCCGAACCCCAGCCGACCCGTTCCCGCAGCCGCGCGCCGCCCGACCATTGCGCCTGCGCGCGCGGGCCCCGCCTCACGCCGCCCCCGCGGTCGCGCGCCACCGTCGCGTAGCAACGCGAGAGTCATAGTCGCCGCGCGCCCCTACCTCTCTGGCGGGCCTGGTCCCTGACCTTCCTGTGAGGCGTCCTCACTGCCCGCGTCCGGCCGCAGGCGCCCATGCAGGGGAAGGAGGAGACGCAGCAGTAAGTGCTGGCACCTGCTTTCTAACTGCCCCACAGAAAAACCTGTTCCTCCTGCAGAGGGAGGGTCAGTGAGACCCAAGTCAGTCGTCAGGCCTCGAGGGTTCCCTCTTCTATTCACCTACCCCCTCTCAGTTTCAGTGCCTGAGTGCTTACATACTTTTAACACTTTGTCTTTTTTATTTTTTTTATAATATATATTTTTATTGTTATTTATGTCTTTTACATTTTGTATTCCCCTTGGGTAGCCCACCACCAATTCACCCGTGATCCATCTCCATGGTCCCTTGTGTTCTTTTCTATTCCATTTTGTGCCCTTACCCTCCCCTCCTTCCGCCTCCCTCCTTAATGCACAGTCTACCAGGCCACATGCTGGGAGATAGGCCCTTCACATGCACTGTCTGGCCTAAGAGTAAGTCATCTTGAATCACGCTCTTCTCACATCCCACATCTGCAGATTCTGCAGGCTCTACTTTTAAACTATTGAATATATCTGGAACTTGCCAGTCCTCAGGGCTATCACTGTCTGGCCCAACATCAGCTCTCCTACCTGGAATGGCAGTGGTCATTGTTGCTCTCCTTTTTGCTCCGCAACCTCCTCAATGCAGCAGTCAGTTTTTACAACTTGAGTTAGAAGCACAGTTCTCCACTGGTCACTGCAGAATAAAAGCCAGTTCGCCTACAATGGCCAGAGGCCACCATTGTGCCTCTTTTTTCCTAACCGGCCTTATCTGCTTTTTACCTTCCTTTAGTAAGGGTCTGCTCCAAGAACACAAAAGCCTCTTTGCTATCATCTGCAGTGATTCTCTAAGTGTGGACCCCGACCAGGGTTCACATCACCTGGAATTTATTAGAAATGCAAGTGCTCTCCCCCACAGACACATGGAATCAGAAACTCTGGGAGTAGGGCATAATAATCTGGGCTATAACAAAAGACTTCCAAGTATTTGTAGTTGTACACCTGATGTACTCTAAATTTTGAGAACTATTGAAGTATTGATAGCGGGCAACAAGGGGCACTAAAACTGGCCAAGGACACTGCCCAAATAGTTTACTGGTCACTGTCTGGGTTCCTCACCCGTGGGCACAATTGCAAGTCTACTCAGGCTCAGAGAACAACAATGAGATTTATTTAACAAACCAGGTAAAGACAAAGAGTTTCTGTGGCCAAAAATGGCTGTTTACTTTACCAAAGTAGTGTCCAATGTTTTCACGTCATAAACAAAAAGCAGCTAAGATGGCATGTTCTCGAGGACGAGGAGGTCCTCTCCCAAACAATAGGCCGTGTGCCCAAGATGACCATCTTCATAATGCAGCCTCCACCCTATCTGTGCAACCTGCCTCCCATATACATGCACTCCTTTCCCCCATTTCCTGCTTTATGTTGACCTTAGTACTTAAAACCATCTAGCAGAGTATGTATTTTCTACTTATATATTTTACATTTCTCATTTGCCTTTCCCCACTAGAATGAAGCTCCAGTATGTTTTGTAGTAGAATTACAGGAATTTTTGTTTTGTCATTTTTCCTCAGTGCCTCAAACAGCATTGGGCACATAACTCAATAATTATTTGTTCAAAGAATGAATTATTCAATGTTATTCTCAAACCCTCACATTAGGTGGTGTTGTCTTATTCAAGTAAACTAAAGCTCAGATAGTAAATAGCTGAGCTAGAATTCAAACCCAAGTCTGACTTACTTCAGAGCCTGTTAGGGTTTCCTTTTAGTAAGAAATAACTATAGAATTATATACATTTTTATGTCAATGTATAATTACATCACAAGTACCTAATCAAACAAAATCAAAGTTTTATAACAAATAGCCACAGCCCTTTCCTTCAAGAACCTGTTTCTAATACATGTGGATTGCTGAGTTACAACTATGAGAAGCAGATGAAAAAAACCTGGTGCCAGAAATCTACAATGATAATTATGATCTTTAATATTTATATCTCAGGAAAGGTAGCAGAAAAAGTCTTAGAGGTTATTTACACTTTATCAGTAGTCAGTTTTCCCAAATCCTTTGCCAACAACAATTTTGGCTGGGATGCAGGGAACTAGAATGCAAGGGTACTGATTGATGTTCGTTTGTTTTGGAATGAGAGTTGAGGTGTACAACTAAAAGAGTAAAAGACTTCTAGCAGATTCTCTAGAAATATATATATATATTATAATGGCAATCTGTTTACCTGCAACGAATAGGATATGTGTTCAGATGTTGGGTATAATGATGGATGAAACAGTCTTCTCCTTTGTGGAATTTATTGACTAGTAAAGAGTATTTGTAGGGATTACCAAAAACAAGTAAACCAAAAAAGTAGATACATGTAGATTGTGATGTTATAAATAAAATGAGTAAAGTATTAAAATAGAGATTTCACAGGATATGCGAGAAAGGGGTAGAATCTAGGAAAAGCTTCTGAGGAGATGACTTTTAAGCTGAGACCAAAATGATGATAAATCAACTGTGCATGGAGCTGGGAAGAACCATAGGAGCAGAGGGGACTACGTGTAAATGATCTGGTGGACACTCTCATGACTGGGAAGTGGCTGGCATATTCCAGGGACTGGAATAAGTGAGGGGAGACCTTGAGTGCAGTAGAAGAGATTAGCTGAAGTAGGGTCACACAGGGTCTTAGAGCTAGGATAAGGAAGAGACATTTTACTCTAAATGCAATGGAAAGTCATTTGAGAGTTTTAATTGAAAGATGGCATGATAAAGGAAATAGACCCGGCTTTGGTTTGAAGTAAGGAAGGAGTTATATTTTAAGGGCTGTGTACAGGGCTAAACAGAATCACTCACTTTCTGTATAAACACAGAATCTTATTCACTCATCTTCCATGAGACAGGAATTTGATTTTTTAAAGCTTCTATGTAAAAATGATTCAAATTCATATATTTTATTGTTATCCATACTTTCAAGTTTGTGAAAATTTAAAATACTACCTTTTATAATGTACATTACTCCTTATTTAAAAAGAGAAAAAATTCTACAAATTTTCTTTCTAAATATTTCTTAACATTTTAAAACTTCAATAGTTTTCTTTTTTGTGACAGTGTTGCAAAAAGTATGAGACTAATTTAACTGTTCTGATGCTTGCACAGTGGACTTTTCTTAAAAAGATAAAAATGATAGCGGTCATTTGGTATCTTTTATAAGTTTGCCAAGTGAGATTTTAAAATTAGTTTTCCGAGGCCTCCCTGGTGGCACAACAGGTTTGTGCAGTGCTGTGGAGCTGTCAGTGGCTGCAGTGCAAGTTCGATGCCTGGCTGGGGAGAATCCCACATGGCGGGGCAGACCTCTCCTGCCTTGCCCACTGCTCCCCTCAGCAGTGTATTTCAGTCATTCTGCCTGTTCTGGTCCCCACTCTGTCTCTGGTGAACCCTCTTATCGCCTCACACCTCTGTCCTGCACCCACCTTGTATGCAAAAATAAAATCTTAAAAAAATAAAATAAAATTAGTTTTCCTTGTCCACATGGTTGAATCTACTAGGTAACTAACTTTTAAAGAAGACTGCTTTAAGATTCGCGTGTAACTTAACCACATGCATAAATCCTGCAAGTAGGATTTGTAAGCATGATTAAATCTTCTCTTTCTTACTCCAAGCAAATGAGTTTGTACACTGCATTGGCAAACTGTAACATAATCACTACTGGCAAAAATCCTTTTATCTCTTAAATGTTTTATAATGAGAAGATACCCAGTTTTAATAGTACAAGTACTTTATAACCATTAATAAAGCCTAGATTGTCTGGACTGATAGTTGAAATAAATAGATCTAAATTTTATTTTCTGTGATAAAGAGTACTGAAATGCTTTGGGGATAAATTATTTACTATTTAATTCTGTTTTTCAGACAGCATAAAATAGAAGATCCTGGTATAATGTTTGTAACTGAAAAGAAAGAAGAAATCAAATATGAGAAAAAACCTGGAAAAAATATACAGCATTCAAAACCATGTACTGGGAGAGGACGTATATATTATGCTAAATTCATTAACACAAATGCAAGAATACTGAATGAACCAGTTCCCTACATAGATCCCAAAAAAGGGCAAGAAAATCAGGTTGGATGGATATTCATTATATACAAATGAATTTAAATTTATTTATTTATTTTTAAATATTTATTTATTTATACATACAAGCTGGGGTACAGGCCAGAGGTGTGGGGCGGCGAGAGGGTTCACCAGAGACAGAGCGGCAGCAGAACAGGCAGATCAGAAATACACTGCTGAGGGGAGCAGCGGGCAAGGCAGGAGAGGTCTGCCGCACCACGCGGGATTCTCCCTGGCTGGGTGTCGAACTCGCATTGCAAGCTGTCGACAGCTCCACAGCCCAGCGCTTAACCGCTGCGCCACCAGGGAGGCCCACAAATGAATTTAAATTTAGATTTAAATTCAGAAGCCTTTTGCAGGCCAGTTTGGTCATCTCCTACTTGAAGAATGTGACATATCTCAGACTATATAACTTTATAATCCTATGTTAAAAGCAGTAACCTGGAACGATTCTTATAGGTAACTTTTGCATGCAAGCAAAATATATGGAATCCAAATAATAGTTTTCTAGATTGGGCCAGGTTATAACTACTTAGTAGTTGTGGGGATACTGAAGAAATCTCTTCTGTAATACTGTGTTTGTAACAGACACTAATAAAAATTTTGCATGATACTCAATAATTCAGATACTTCCTATAAAATAATTGCTATCATTTACTGAAAGTAAATGAAGTGCTAGGAATTGATTAAATATTTTGTGTAATATCCTTAAATCTGTGCAATAATCATTAAAAGGTATTTTAGAAATATCTTATAGATGATAATATAGTCTAAAGAAGTACATTTACTGAGATTATGTAGTAAACAAATGTCATTCAAGCTTCTGACCGAGGACTGTTGGCTTAGCCATACCACACATTTTACACTGTATCATCTAAATATGTAATATCTTTTTTTGTTGTTTTAGTCATTTGTTGATGTATAACTTACTAGTTTCTTATTGCTGCAGTTAAAAATTACCATAGAATTCAACACTGGCTTAAAGCAGTTAATATGTATTCTCCTACAGTGCTGGAGCTCAGAAGTCCAAAATCAGATTCAGTGGCTGGTTCCTTCACAGGCTCTTAGGGAGAATCCATTTCCTTCCCTTTTCCAGCTTCTAGAGACTGCCCACATTTCGTTGCTCCAGGCCCTTTCCCCTCAAAGTCAGCAGCACAGCACATTCAAATCTCTCTCTGACCTACTCCTGCATTCCTCTTCCAAGGACCTTTTGGTTACATCCAGATAATCTGGGGAAATCTCCCTTTCGCAAGACCCTTCACTTAATCACAGCTGCAAAGTCCCTTTTGCCATGTAAGGTTAGGTTTAATTCTCTTACTTATGGCTGTGATTTAACAACTTTTAAATGGAGATTGCTTCCTGTGAGGTCTCTTTGTACTGATACCATCAAATGTTCTTGTCATAAAACAGAACATTTTGGGAAATTAAGGGATATCATTGGAGGAGGTTCACAAAACACCACAGCACTGTGTGAGATCTTGAGGCAGGAATTCTTAGAGTCAAATACACTTTTCTATCATGTAGTGAATCCTTACAAGGTCAGTTTTAAGGCTATTTTACAACAATTGTTTGGAATTTAAAAGAAATGACAGACCAAGCTTACACTGGGGAAATAAATCTGGCACAGAAATCCAAGTTAATGATGTTCTCTTATTTCTTACAAAAAGTTAATGAATGCCTCTCCTGCACTCCAGTTCAGGGCTGAATTTAAGCCCAACTGTTATCTGAAACCACCCTCGAAGCCACTGAGAAGCTGGTTTAAGAAAAGTGTGAAATATAAAATTTTTGAAAATTAATCCAACAAACTTTCTTTTGCTCTTGGTTTGTAGGTGTCTAGGAAAAAAAATAAACAAACCAAGGTGCTGCTATCTGGGAGACTGGACATCAGGGTAGCAGTGCTTTATTTGCGCTGAGAGCTGTTTAAGTCAGACCTTTAGAAAAGGGTAGAAGTAAGTTTAAAATGAAGAAAGAGCATGGGTAAGAGAGGTTGGCAGTGGACATTAGTGAAGAGTTACAAAGACCAAAGATATACCACAGAATTAAAGGCACATTTTTTTTTCTTTTTTTTTTTTAAGATTTATTTTTTTTATTTATACATACAAGCTGGGGTACAGGCCAGAGGCATGGGGCGGCGAGAGGGTTCACCAGAGCCAGAGCAGGGAGCAGAACAGGCGGATCAGAAATACACTGCTGAGGGGAGCAGCAGGCGAGGCAGGAGAGGTCTGCCGCACCATGTGGGATTCTCCCCAGCCGGGCGTCGAACTCGCGTCGCAGCTGCCGACAGCTCCACAGCGCAGCGCTTAACCACTGCGCCACTGGGGAGGCCCTAAAGGCACATTTGATGTGGGTGTGGAGTGGCTTTTTTTTTTTTCTTTAAAGATTTATTTATTTATACAAGCTGGGGTATAGGCCAGAGGCGTGGGGCGGCGAGAGGGTTCACCAGAGACAGAGCGGGGAGCAGAACAGGCAGATCAGAAATACACTGCTGAGGGGAGCAGCGGGCGAGGCAGGAGAGGTCTGCCGCACCATGTGGGATTCTCCCCGGCTGGGCTTCGAACTCGCATCGCGCGCTGCCGACAGCTCCACAGCGCAGCGCTCAACCGCTGCGCCACCAGGGGGTGGGTGTGGAGTGAAGGGAATGTTCAACAGAAAAACCTTAAATGTGCTTGTTTCCAAGTACCTAAGGAAAAATAAACGCTCATTTCACATATTTGTAAACCTGTTCTTTTAAGACAACAGGTTTCTTTTTAAAGGTTAGCTTGGTTTAAAAAAAAAATTGGTTTATAGTAATGCTGAAATAAAATAAAGAATAAAATAGCCTAAAAATTTAACATATTTATTGTCTCACGTATTTTGCTAAAAGTTGTATTTTTAGAACACCAGATTGTTGATTTACTTATTTACAAGATTTTTAAATAACATAAATTCTAGGGACATAAAGTTGAAGATACTACAAAAGGAGTTTAAATTCAGTCATTTTCAATGAAAATTTGTCCTATTTTCAAATTTAGTAATTTAAAAGATATATGAAGTCAATATATTCCAGTGTTTATCAAGTTTCTGAGAAATCCTATTATAAATGTGCTTAATTGTGCATATCTCAGTATTTCCCAAATTTGTTTTACTTAGTTTACTATTGCATAATATTGCAGAGTGAGTGCGCTCCACAGAGCACAGTGTAGGACTAACTTACTGAAGATATTATGATTGCTGAAAAGAAGGTATTTTTTAGCACCACTTTTGGTATCCACAGCAAGGTGGAGATACAGTGATACTTAAATACAAGTAATTCTGGAGTTTGTAATAGCCTTCAATTTTAAAATCTACTGAACTCTACTAATAAAATGTGATTTATTTATGTGTTAGGTGTTGTTAACACCATATTCCTCTGGGAGTCCCTAGTGTGTATTTTTATGCTCCATACATGCCCACCAGCACACCAGCCAGCCCGCTAGCTGCTGTGGCTACAGCTGTGGAGCTCAGCTTACCACCACTTGCATTCTCCTAACTGGTTTCTTCAGGGTGCCCCACTACGTCTCCAAGGATTCTCCCGAACTTCCCCCCAAAATGGAAAACAAGTACTGCTTACTAACACATCTCAAAGGCTTAGAGATACAGAAATAGGAGACTGCCTCACAGTGGTCTCCCTATGCAGCCAAGGATCTATGTCTAGCACCGCAGAGGTTAGGTGTCCTAGGCCAGATCAGTGGGAGTCTGGTCACCAGCACTCTCCAGGCATCGCCCTTTACCGAGGAGACTTAGTACCTGTCATCCAGGAGCAGGGAAGGACACCAAGCTGGCCTTGGCTGGAAAGTGAGGACTTCCTCCTCTCTCTGGATCCAGAGTTTTATCCTGTGTCTAGGCAGCTCCAGGCACAATCTGTGAGGTGTGGTGTGACCTTAAAACCTTGACAAAGCAATCAGACTAGAGGATTTTTCCCATTTTGACTTGATTCATCATAATTCCGTGTCCACCTCTCACCATCCAGTGTAAGTGATGGTACACAGGATAGTAAATTTTTATTCTTAGTTTTCCCCTTCAGTGTGAAGTGAAGCAAAAAACAAGCTTCCATCTAGATCTTTAATCTTACAAATTTTATAATCTCTAGGAGAAAATGCTTGGACCAAAACAGCATTCACATGTGCATGGCATATCCAGGCGCTTACTCTTATAGGAACAAACCAGTCTTTTTAGGCACAGGGCAGACTCTCCAAAAATAGAAAACATCAAAAATAATTTAATTACAGGATTTAATTCTACCGAAGTGGCAATTCATCTATTTTACAACACTAATCAGAACACTCACCAACCATGGGGGTCTTAAAATCACCAATCACACTTTAGGGGAAATTGTTCATTATTTCTTTTATATTTATGAAGCAGACCATTTTAGTAAAATTACAAATTCCCAAAAAGTCTTCTTGAAATGTGAACAGATATCTCTGCTTTCAGGATAGCTCCTGATTATACTTATTTTTTTAAAAAATTTAGATTTTTGAGAAGAACTGGGGTGTAGGCCCAGAGGTGGGGTGGCAGTTGAGATGCTTCACCAAAGACAGAGTGGGAGACAAAAAAGACAGATTTACTGAAATACACTGCTGAGTGGAGCAGTGGGCGAGACAGGAGACGTCTGCTGTGACATATGTGGGTTAACCTGGCCACGGATTGAATTCAGGTCATAGTGGTAGCTGTGATAGCACTGAGACTTAACCCCTAGGCCACCAGGGAGGATTATACTCTTGTTTAAGAATTGAATTCAGGGATTTCCTAGTGGTTAGTTTATCCCAGTAATCTGAGCATTAGCAAAATAAGTTTCTGATCCACAAAAGATGATATAAAGTACACACCTTAAAACCTTACCATAGATGATGTTTCTCAGGATACTTAAAGTCTTCTTATTTTTACTTTTGAAATAATTAAAATGTCTGTGTTTATCTGGCTGTGCATTCCACAGCAGATTTGAAAGGCACAGAAATGAGCTGTGTGCACAGATAGTGGGGGTTGGGCTTGTGGCAATTTGGGAGATTACTGAATCTCTCAGCAGTTCTTTCATCTGTTCAATGGGTGTAACTACCTCATAAAATTTTGGTGGGAGTAAACATGAAAAGGCCTATAAATCTTAGACTTGGGAGCATAATAAACATTACAAAAATCATGAAGTGGAGTGAAAAAGAGCTGCAAAAAGTCTGCACTCTGACAACAGCAGAATGTGACTATTTTGAGCCAGTTAGACACCATCTGCTTAGTGATCTGTGCTAGAATTCCTAGGATCTCTATCACAGTCTTAATTTTCACAATTTACCTTAGCCCACTCTGAAAAATAAGGCATGAGTCTTCCTATTCTTTAAACTTCCCTCATTCCTAAATTTCTTTGATCTCTGCAAACTTTTTCATTCCTCCTGTTCCAATTTGTCATTGGCTGGCACTGTTGAAAGTTGCAAAGTGAGGTCTGACTCTCAGCTAGTCAGGGTTTAGTTCCCTCTTTGGTACACATTCTTCCCATTTTTTTCCCCTCAGAAACCCCTAGTTTTGCTACTTTGGGCATATTTCATGAAGTTCTAAGCTTCTTGACAATCTTGTCACAAGTTGACTCCATTAATTTTTTTATTTGATATTGTATACCTCTTTTATACATGCCTATCTTTTTTAGAAACTTAAGTTCATTTGAGAGCTGACTCCCTATGTACCCACATAGGTTTCCATAGGTTTCTTTTGATGCCTTTTATTTTTTTCGTATCAAAGTAGTTTCAATGACATTATAAAAATATTATTTATTGTAATCTCATTAGAAATTCATATTCAGTCCCTTGAATCATATTTTTAAAGTCTCTGACTACAGAATCATAGTTGATATTTTAAAAAGTGAATCTCCTTCCTAAGGTATAAGGTGGGTGTTTGATTATACCCTGGGTCACTTTCATCCCCTAATTTACAAGAACTCCAAGGTGTCATGATTGCCTCCTCTCAAGGTCCTCTCTCTTCTACCTGATCAACCAGATTGGAAAAAAAAAAAAAAGGTCTGAATTTAATAATAATTTCCCTCACTTTTTTCTGAACTTGTAAGAGGTCAAATTGTTATAAGTGCAAATTGAAGAACCTATCTATTCTCCTTTTCCTGTGTACTTATATTGAATTTTACTATCAAAAATTCAGTAACACTGAAAATATTACCTCTTAGAACAAAGTTTTTCAAGTTGAGTCATTAGTGAAGTATAAATCAGTGGGGGTTGCAACCAACATAGTAATATTAAATTGAAGAGAGAAGCAATAAAATAGAAAAATAGCTGAGTGTACTGCAGAGTAAAACTGTTCTCTTGTGTGCATTCTTTGTACTCCTGATGACATCAAATGTATTTCATGATGTGGGTCATGGACTAAAAACTTTGAAAACCACCATCTTAGATTATAATACATTATTTGTATTGCCGCAAGAGAAAGTATAGAACATAATTTTTAGAAAAAATCATGTTTTATATGTATATATACATGCATTTTTATAATGCATGTAATAATAAAATTATAAAACATGGAAAAATAAATTTATTTTTACTATCCCACCTTTTGACAGAAGGTAGTTTAAGAATTTAGCATCAGTTCTTCAACTAAAAATACATGATTTATTTTAGATACCTTTCAAGAAATTCAGTCTTTATGAAAATGTATTTACTCCTAGATTTCTAAACTCTATTTTAGTACTAGAAGAACCAGTAACTTGTTGGGTTTAATTACTGAACATTCTAGATATCAAGCAGCATATGAAAAATGTCCTGCAATATCTAATTTTGTGTTTTCAATTCTCTTCCCATAAAGGGTGACTGGTGGTCACATGGTAAAGAACTGAAACTTCCCTTCCAGCCACCGTATGACACTAAGAGCACCCAGAGGAGTGACTTCCAAAAACCAACATGTCCATTGGTTTTGCCAGTCAAACACAGCAAGTTACAAAAACCCTCTTGTGGAATAGGTAAGGCCAGCAGTGGAAAAAGCTTTTCATTATCTCAGATTACTGCTAGTACATTAAGATGTATTAGTTGTGCTGGAAACTGCTGAGAAAGTTGTTTCTCTACAAGAGATGAAAACATACATATGGTAAATATGACCCTTGACAAGATTGTTCTTCCTAGTGGGCAGTTTACCCCCAAACACATTTAATATAACAATAAAATCATATTGCTCATTGATAACATCAGTCTCCAAGTCAGAAAATTAGGGGTATTCTGCTTATTATTGTTGCAAAGTTTTTAAAATTATAACTATTAAATTAGTAGGCAATATTATATGGGAATAATTCTTAAAGTGTATTCTGAAGGACACTAGTTTTTTATGATGTTTATAGATACTGCTCAAAAAAATAGACAGTGGTCAAATAAGTTTTTCAAAATTTGAATTTATAAAGTTAAACAGATTTTTTAAACTACAGAATTCTTAAAACCCTTATTATAAGCATATGCATAATGAATTTCCAAGAAGGGGTGTAAAGAATGTCATGTTTCCCCCACTTACCACCTCCCTTTTCTTGGGTGATCATCTCACATGATATTTAGGAAGTACTGTTACATAGACAATTAAATTTTCAGATCTCCTGCCGTTATAATTAGGTCTTTCACATTTACGCAACTTGTACTCGTGTCTTAACACCCATCTTATCTCTGCCACTTGAGTACAGTTTAGTAATTGTACTTAAAGAACAGGATTCAAGTCAAAACAAAAATTTTACTGAGTACCCAATTTGGTACCCATCCCTAACAAAACTTCATAAGCTAATTTCAAAGAATTTTTTGAGTATGACAGTAGATAGCAAAAGATTACTTTTAGAGGTCAACGGTCCTTCTCTAAATTTTAGCCTTCTGACTTCTGTGAGATGGCCAGCTCTGTTAAGGATACAAAGAGCAGCTGGAGTGAAGGTCAGGGTGTTAGAAAATAGTCATATTCAGCATAATTTCTACCTCAGGAGTGATGGTTAATAGAGAATACTGTTAGATAATCTGCAACAGTGGTCTTTAGTTTAGAAAGATAATGAAGTTTTAACTTCTAATTGAGGATGGTAGACTGAGCACACACATCTAAATCTTCTGCCTCCCAAGGCCCCATTAAATGATAGCAAAGCAACTGACCCACAATGATGAAGAGAAGAATTTCTGGAATGTGGGAAGAAAGCAAACCTATTGATGAATAAAAGAGGTCAAAGAACTAATAGCCCAGACTATACAGAGGATGCAACAGTAAAGAGTCATCTCCCTAACAGAATCCCAAAGCAGCTGTAGGCTCAGTCAGTGGGCATAGAAGAAGGCAGGAATAAAGGGGAGGAGCGGGGGAGAATCAGATGGTTACTTAAAAGTCTATTCGATAATTGCTACCATCGTGAGCAGTCACTGCCTTATCCCCAAGTAATCTGGATATCGACTACACGAACAATTTTAGTAATTCAAGCTGTTCTTCTATCCTATTATTCTTTTATCCTATTGTTCTATCCTATTGTTAATTTATGGGTAGACAAAGATTAGAATTATGTGAAATTACTTTTAAGGTTTGGAGGACAGTGTGAATAACATATCACAGAGCATAAAACAATGACCAAAAAACCTAGAAAATGTTAGCTAATAAAAGCAACATAGAGAATCAATCTGGACTGTCCAAGGTTTTTGGAGGTCCAAAGGAGAAAAAAAGGTAATATAATTATTAACACATAACATTTATTGAGCACATACAGTATACCAGGTGTTTTATGGAACTTTCTAAATATTTACTCATTCAAATTTCACACCAACCCTATGGAACAGAATATTGTTGAATATTTGTACCCTAATTTTTCACATAAGAAAACAAGCACAGAGTTTAAATCACTTGTCAAAGCACTGTAATGATAACCAGTACTTTACATAATGTCTAGAATAAGAAGTTAGTTTCCCAATGTTAAAGGGAGGCATGAAAGGCTCTGCTGAGTGCTTCCAAGTTTGAGTGGGGAAAAGGAAAAGCACCTACACGTCTTTATACAGAGGAAATTTCCATAAAGAGAAATAAAAATAAGTCATCAACTAAGGAATAAGAATCAATATGGAATCTAACAGCACTGATGCAAGAGTACAATGGAGTTAATGTCTTCCAAGTTCCCAGGAAAATAATTTTCAACCTATAAAAGAGGACTTATTTGACACAGATACTAGACCCATTTTTTTTTTCAAGTGGTACTTGTCGCTGGACCCACTGAGAAACAAAAGCAGTCCTAGCATATTTGACTCTTAAGTGAACAAAAGTCATGTCATTATATTATAAACGCTACATAGTTGTTTTTGACTTTTAGTGTCAGTCTATAGACACAATATGGAAAATTTAAATACGGTTATAGAACAGTGCTATGTTATCAGCCTTAGTAAGAAAAGCAAGTATACAGTTCACAGAAGATGGGAAGTAGAAGAGAAAGGTGTTCATGCCAGTATTTAAATATGAGTACTCAAGAAGAAATACTACCCAAGTAGATGAAACAAAGAATAGAAGTTTAAGGTTGATGTCAAAGGAACTAATACATAATATGAACCAAATTATCTCTCCAGCCCTCACCTCATCACTAAGCTTCAAGCTTGCAGATCTGGTGTCTCTTCTTGTACAGTTAATGTTATTTCAAATTTAACATGACTAAAATAGGAGGTTTCATTTTCTCTACCAACCTTCCCCACTTCAACAGAATGCTCAAGTTTTTGTAACCTAGAAGTCATTCCAAAACTCCTAACCTTCTATATTCTGCCCATCATCAAGTTTTAACAACTCTATCTCCAAAATATATCCCAAATCTTACCAGTGAAGGAGCCACCATTATCCTTTATTATATGTTTCCCACACAATTGTCAAAAAGATCTTTTAAAACACAAATGGTATCACTCTCCTTTAGGTCTTCTAGTTACTTCTCACTATTCATAAAATCAATTTCAAATTCCTCTTCATTGCTAAATGACTGATATACTGGATCTACCTACTTTATCTCCTGTTGCTCATGATATTTCAGTATGGGTATTTAGAGATGGGGCTGGTTATTCAGACCAAGGAGGTAGAGAATGCTTTCTGAAAATCATGCTTGTTTCCCAACTAATTTACTATATTTCTATAACTCAAACACATGGACTTGTTAATTAACGTCTGAATATAAAAAGAAAACTGTTATTTCTATAAAACATTAAAAGTTGAATGCTTTGGAAAGACTTCTAAAAGGTCAGTTTCTGATTTTTAAAATGCTAGTGAGGTGTGGTCAAAATAAGGCCAAAGAGGAGCTGTTGTGAATTCCTTTTTTTTTTCAATATTAAAGATTCTGCACTCATTTTGCTTTAGCTGTATATAAGTTTTCATTCTTTTAGCAGAAATTAGAAAGGATGACCTAGGCGTGTGATCTGGGCAACTTCTACAAAGTGGAATTCCAACCAGTGGATACTTTCTCAAATAAAATACCTTGGCATTTTGATACAAATTTTGTGAATGAGCTAGTTAAAATATTAAAACGTGATATATCTAATTTTCTATGGTTCTTTGCTTTCATGGATTTATTTGGGCCACTAACCAGTCAGGTCTGAGTCCTTCCTCACAAAGGGCAATTGCTTCTACTCTGGCTCAATAAGGGAAGTGGTGAAGCTAAGACCAAAGAGACAGGCTCTGTAGGTCTGTTCTATTGAGCTATTCAGTCTTTCCAGAGAGAATCCTCCAAACATCTACCTTAAGTGGGGGGAGGTGGGGGGGGAGAGAAAGTCTAGGAGTCCCTCAAGAACTCCTCTGTCTGCGACTTCACCTAGTACCAGATCCCATGCAGCCTGCCTCAGAGGTGTCTGATGCCTCCAATTCGGGTCCTCACTGTAATGCTGAGGTATGAATTGATGGGATTTTTACCCCAAAATTCCTCTCTCCAAACCCCATAGCATTCAGTTTCCAGTTTTCTATAATCAAGTCAGTTGTCACTCAGCCGTGTGCTTTCCAGCTTCCAAATTTGTTAATACCTTCACTGCTTGTTTTAAAAGAACTTAAGTCCTTTTCTTTACTATAATTGTAGTGGGGCTTGGGAAAAGAATAGGGGGAAATGCACATGTTGAATCTACCATGTTTAACAAGAAATCACAGAAACCTCACCGTTATCAATACTTACTCCCTTTGGAATGTATTATACATTCAGCACTTAGAGCTGTTTGAGCTCATTACTTAAATTTCATCACTTGGTCTTACTCAATTTATGATGTGGAAATAATAATTCCTACTTTGCTAAATTGTTATAAGAAACAAATAAAATAACATGTCAAGTGCCTACCACAGTGCTTGGTACTGGACAGCAAATGGTCATCATTTCTATTAATGGTTGCATTGAACTCATGTGGTAATAGTTGTAAATTATTATAGCTTTGAGAAGCCGATGTGGGAGTATCACTTTCTCTCTGTTCTTTTAGTGGTATTTCTCATTGCCAAGTTCATTATTGTATCCTAGGTCCTTGCATAATGCTGGGCCCCAACAAATGTTTATTGATTTGTTTAATAATTATGTATTATTCAACAGATCAGTTAATTTCAAGTCATAATGCAGCTTAATTTAACATATATACCATAATATGGACCTAAGTTTATTCATATTGGTACTAGATGAAATGATTAAAAAAGAAAATATTTTAATGTGATATTTTAAGTATATGTGTATATATATATGTGTGTGTGTGTGTGTGTGTGTGTATATATATATATATATATAGTTAGTCTTTATATGCCAGACTCTGTGTGTGTGTATGCATATAAACATAGCAAATGGTTTTATTAACAAGCATTAATACAAATAAAAAGTCATCTCTTAGTATTCTGTTCCACCAGCCCACTAATTACTCCTGGTCTTAGGCATTCCAGCAATGTCATCTTGTACTGAAAATGAAAGTGCCCTTTATGTCTTGTACCACCACACAGTTTCCTGGCTGCCATCCACAGTCAGTTCAACAAAAGGTTATACTCTATCATATCTGAATCCCTGTAAAGAATTTTGGTTTTATACAACAAAACCTTATAAATTGGAGATGCTAATCTAATTTGTGAGGGGGATATTTTGTGTCTAAATGAAATTTTGAACTTGATATTTTCATGTTCTTTTGAATTGCAAATTCACATACAGTAGTAATATATATCTATAGCTATCTATCTATCTATCTATTTAAGTTTGTGTGGCTTCTTTTGCCCCATGGTGTAATGTAACAATGATTTTTTTATATAGTTACCTTAATTTTTTTCACTGTATTTTGAAACTCTGTAGTACTAATTTCCTTTAATAATCTCTATAAGAGCAAAATAAATACTATTAGAATAATGGGATTCCAAGTAGAAAAATATTATTAAATGAATGTCTTTTAAGTAAGTTAAGGAAATTTCTCAAAAGCTGTAAGTTTACATCAATGTGAGGAGCAAATTGTGTGTTTGAATAAATCCTAGCTTTGTTGATAAAATATAAATGGCTCAAAACCAACTTGTTTGGTGTATCTTGTTTAGAAAATTGCTACTTTAATTAGATCAAGTTTCCAAGAAACAGAGAGTGAATTTCAAACATTCTTCATGGTGCCTTATTTTTTGTAAGCCTCATCTAATAAGGCTTCTTTTAAGTAATTATTTTGGGTTCAATTTGAATCAAGAAGAAAAGGCACTAAGAACTTGAATACCTTCTGTGTTTTCAGTTAGATCTTTGCTATTGCGAACTTTTTTTTAAAATCTCATATATTTATATAGAAGAACATGGTAATTATGTCTAATTTTAATAAATATAAATGTCTGAGTAAGGAATTTCCATCTATGGTAGCTCAGATTACTTCTTTATTAGTACCTATGAAGAAACTTTTTTATTATTTTTGAGATTCTGAGAGGTTCCAGATAACTATTTAAAAAATTTTTTTAATCAAGTTTTTACCTGTGGGGTGTGCTTTGGGTGTTTACAAAGTGTTCTCCTGCCTTTATATCACAAAAATATGCTCCTGCATTTTCTTCTCTTGATCTAATTTTATCATCCATATTTACATCTTTAATCCTAAAGTCCACCTTTATGTGGTAGTGTTAAGTAGGGAACCCATCCAGTTTTCTCCATGGAATAAAGTTTTCTGGATAACATCTACTCAACAGTTCACAATTCCTTTATTGACTTGTGGGATCTCCTTAATTATATGTTACGGTTTCCGATAAAAATGGGTCGGTGTCTGAACTCTGTCATATTCTTTAGGCTAATTTTTAATTATTGGATCAGCACTAAAATGTTCTAATTATATGGATTTTTAATTGCCTTAATTCATATTCTTTACTCTTCCTTGTCAGAGATCTTTCTATTTATGAACATTTATTTTTTCATTTAAATTTTGGAATTTATTAATCCCTCTAGAATTTTATTGAGCCATGTTAACATTATAGATTAATTTAAGAAAAAATTTTACCTTTATAGTAGCATACTATCTCACTCTACCAAAGGCTATACAAAGGATATTCAGTTCTATTTTTTATGTCTTTAAAAGAATTTAAGCTTCTTTTTGTGGAGTTTTTCTGAATTCTTTGTTAATTCCTGGAAACATCATACTGTATAGTTTTTTGTTCCTATAGAGAACTTATCATATTTTTCACCTTGTTTTTCTAGTGGGTTATCATTATAGAAAAGTGCTTTTGCTTTTTATACACAGACCTGCTTACCTTGGCATACTCATAATTTATTGGTTTTACTATTCAAGTAATTCTATTACTTACAAATAATGATAATCTTTCTCTTCCTTTGTAATCATATAATTTTTTTCTTTTTTTAATACTAGTCACCAGACTCTCCATTAATATACTAAAGAGAATTTTAGTTACAAGTTGTTATAGATGTAATATTCAGTTTTCTGTTTTTAGTCTTTGTCTTTTTAAGGAAATAAAAAATTGCTGTTTTTCCCTACATATTTTAGGTGTTCTCTTTTATTTATTTCTATTTTTGAGTTCTTCCTTCAGGAAGTTTTAGAAGTCTGTTTTAAGGAGAAATATTCTGAGGCCTTCCTTGCCTCCTAATGTTTTTCTATTTTTGACTTCATAGTGGATGAACTGACAAAGCAAAATAATTTTGAAAATTGCAAACATTGATAATCAAAATGAGGTTTCTGGGGTTAAGGGGGTGGGAAGGAGAAAGGGTCAAGGGTGGGGAGAAAATAACTCTAAGTTTAAAGTTCTTTCTCCTTTTATATTAAAAATATAATCAGTTATTATGTCCAATGTTGTTATTGTGAAATCTGATTTAAATCTCTTCTTACTTCTTTGCAGGTAATTTACCTCCTTGAAAATATTTGAATTTTTTCTTTGTCTCAGATGACCTGAAGTGTATCTAGAAAGTGTTTTATTTTATTTTTTTAATTTTTTTAAAGATTTATTTATTTATACATACAAGCTGGCGTACAGGCCAGAGGCATGGGGCGGCGAGAGGGTTCACCAGAGACAGAGTGGGGAGCAGAACAGGCAGATCAGAAATACACTGCTGAGGGGAGCAGCAGGCGAGGCAGGAGAGGTCTGCCGCACCATGTGGCATTCTCCCCGGCCGGGCGTCGAACTCGCTTCGCGAGCTGTCGACAGCTCCACAGCACAGCGCTCAACCGCTGCGCCACCAGGGAGGCCCTAGAAAGTGTTTTAAATGTAATTTTTTAATTCATTTGCCCTGCATGAAGGAGAAAAGTGAGGCAAGTGAGAGTTCTAGGGTACAAATTTTGAGGCAATTGCTCTCAGGGTCATGCACTACCTCCATAAATTTTGCATCCCCGAGTCTCACTTCCTCGTGTACTGTGACCCTGCTTGGTGATCTGTGAGTCCTTTAATATGAACTTTGCTCCTTCTTTAATTCTTGGATATTTATCATATTATCTTCAAATGTTTCCTTCCTTCTATTTACTCTTCTAGGTCTCCTGAATTCTAGTGTTGGTACTTCTAACCTTCCTTGTCTCTTAACTTTTCTTTTATATGTATGTATATATAATATATATTATATATAAATATATATAATATGTATGTATGTATGTATGTATGTATATTTTATAAATATATATTTATCCTTTCTGCTGACTTCTGGGATATATATATTTATATGTATTATATATATTTATAAATATATATATTCTTTCTGCTGACTTCTGGGAGAGCTTCTCAGTCTGATTTTCTACTTTATGAATTTATTCATTTATCTCGTCTTTTTATTTAAACTATTACATTGTTTCACTTCTAATATTTTTGTCATGGTTCTTTTTATGGCCTCTTATTCCTGCTTCCATATTAATAATACCTTCTGAATCTTTGGGATACTCATTAAGCTTAAAATTCTTTGTGTACTGTTTCTAATTTGCTTCACATAGTTTTAAAACTATTTTAAAATTTTGTTGTCTTTCTCTTACAGTGTCTGTCTAGTTTATCATAAGTCATTTCCCCAAGAGAAATAAGCAGCCCTTAGAGACTCAGGCTAAATAAAGACCAGGTTTTGGTTTGCATGCCTCCCAGTGAATTTAAGGAAATAAAATGAGAGTCAAGCTTGAGAGCACCAGGTCCCACAGACCCAGTTTTAACCATCTCCATCTAGACCAGTTCTCTTGTCAGACCTCTCTCCTAACCCCCTTTTAAGCTCTTAAAAAGAGACAGCATGGAGAGAAGGCTATCTCTTGATATTTTGAATCCATCAGCGCAGACTGTTGCTGAGGGAATGGTGGAGGAGGAAATGCCCAAGGGGACAGCTTGTACCAGTTTTCATTAGCTCCTTATCCTAGAGGGACTTCTCTGTGCTGTTCTGGAGTTACTAAGTTGACAATAGATGGTTAGGCACTTGCTGCCAGTTTCTGCAGGCCTGAGGCAGGCAGTGGCCTTTCTTAGGCAGTGTCGGGAAATGTCAAGAGCAGAAATCTGTCCTCAACCTACCCTCTTGGATGCATTTGACCATTCGACCCTCCAGCCTACGTGCCACCAATCCTTCATACCAGCTCACCAAAGTCTTTGTGTTTCTCATAGTATTTTTGATAGTTTGTTAATTTCGTATTTCTCTCTTCCATGGTTTCCTTTATCAACAATGAGCTGCCCTTTGCTTACCTTGAAGAGGCTCTCTAATTTGACCTCAGTATCCTAGGGTCTTTATAAACATTGTCTTTTATCCTCACAATTCTGAAAGCAAATTATAGAGGAGGAAATTGTATCTCAATGAAGTGATTAACTGCAATGAGTTAATCACTGACTCAATGAAGTTAAGTGATTTGTCCAAAGTTTAAAAAATTTCATAGAGCTGGAATTTGAAAGCATGCTTATGTTGGGGGCCTGCCTGGTGGCTCAAGGGGTTAAGCCTCAGCACTATGAAGCTATCAGCAGCCAATGCAGCACGAGTTCAATCCCCAGCCAGGGAGCTAACCCACATGGTGCAGCAGACCTCTCCTGCCTCATCCACTGCTCCCCTCAGCAGTGTACTTCAGCCAATCTGCATGTTTTGCTCCCCACTCTGTCTCTGATGAATCTTCTCACCCCTGCACCTCTGGCCTACACCCGAGTTCTTGTATGCATAAATAAAATAAATCTTAAAAAAAAAAAGATGCTCATGGTTTAGATACTCCTTTAACTCTAACTGATTTGTAACTAAATTTAAAGCTGCTTCCTTTTACTCAAGACTGTATCACACTATGTTTCCGAAAACAAAAATATTTGGACCAGGGCAGTCACCACCAAAACTAGTCTTTCCCAATTGGTAGAAAAAATTGTAAATTTTGAATAGAATTTCTTCAATGTCATAGTTGTTGCCCATAAACTTTTATTAAATCTGTGATAACTGCTGTTTCTGTGTGCTTGCAAATCCTAAGACATAATGATTAAGTAGAAATGGAGTCTTGAATAAGTAATCTCATAGAAATCAAGAAACTTATATCAATTAAATTTTTTTCTTTTTAAATATCCCCCCTATTTTTAAAGGTATGGCTTTTGAAAAATAAAATTTTATTTGACTGTTTAATAGTTAATACATGTATATGGTATACAATTTAAGTGGTACAAAAGAATATACAGTGATAGTGAATCCACCTCTATCCTCCAGTCACCTCTCCCCTGCAGCAAACACTGTCATCAGCTTCTTGTGCATCATCTCATAGATATGGCAGGTGGGCATAATCTCCTGTGTACGTTTTTTTTTTTTTATAAAAGGGAGAAATTTCTTATTTTCTCTTTGTCTGAGTTTACCTCACTAAATTAGGAGATACTCTTACTCCTTATATAACTTTGGGTGCTGAAAGTAAAAATAAAGTGAGTCTTAAAAATTATTTTAAATGTTAAACATTTCAAACATAATTTAAAAGTGGCGCAAGGGGTTAAGTCTCAGCACTATGAATCTATCAGCAGCCACTGCAGCAAGAGTTTGATTCCTGGGTGAGGGAGCTTTCCGCATGGTGCAGCAGACCTCTCCTGTCTTGCCCGCTGCTCCCCTCAGCAGTGTGTTTCAGTAGATCCACCTGTTCTGCTCCCCACTCTTATCTCTGGTGAATCCTCTCACCTCCCCCCCGGACTACACTCCAGCTCGTGTATGCGTAAATAAATAAATAAATCTTTAAAAATTAAAAAAAAGTGATTTTTAAAAAAGAGCTTAATACTCTTGCAAATTTTCAGAACTTCTGCCTTTGGGATTATGTATTCAGCAACCACTCCAGCAGCTGGCATCTTCCATTTCATTCTTTTATTGCTAGTGAAGAGCAACTTACACAAAAATTTCTCATGTTCTTCTAGCAGTAAAAAATAAAGTTGACAAGTAAATTGTCCTTATACTTTCCCTAGACTTTGGTTTTTATCTGTGTGCATGACATAGCTAACAGTGATTTTTAAAGCTATTATTACATTAATATAGATTTTTAAATTACTAGTAATTCCATATGTGGGGTTAATTTGTTTGTTTGGATTTAGTTCTTTTCATGGAGAGACAATGATGAACCTATTATATTTATTATTTAGGTGTGTATAAATAACCCTGCATGCTTAAAAGAACTTAATTGCATTAACATTTTTGATAAAGCCTAAACATTATACTAATATATTTCTATATACAAATATAATTTTTGATCTGATATCACAAAATTTTTTTTCTTAGTTCCTCTTGCCTCTCCTGATGCATCAGCAGAACTTCAAAAGAACTTTATAGAACGCATCTCTTTTACACATCACTATGATGCCAGGAGAACACCCAATGAGCCCATAAAGGGAAAGGTGAGAGAGGACAGGATTGGTTATTTAGTATTTTAGGATGGTAGAAAGTTAAGGTTTTTATGTAAGTAATGATCTTTCTAAAACCTACTTAAACTAACATGGTTATTAGGCGGATAAAATCTCAACCAAATGCCACAGTCAAAACCAAGGAAATGTCATAATTTTTGATCACAGTCTTTGAAATTTGGTTTAAATTATTAAAATCATTCATTATCAAAGCAGTTTGATAAACTATTTGATGTGTGCATGTCATTGTGGTGGGAAGGACACATACAAAGTTTATTGTAAAAGTCAAATAAAAATGTAATAATTGCTGGATATTTTCCAACCACAGATGTTTGTTTTCATATCTCACTGTAACTAAGCCTGTTGTTGGCGCTAGTAGAGACATAGGATGCACTCATAAATCCTTAGGTCTATGAACTGTAGTGTCTGTTGTATCCACAGCAACCTACAGGGCAAGAAAAGACAGTTGACATGAATAGTCATATATAGTCCAAATGATGGAAAAGTTGAGAACAGAAGATAATGAGATGCTTCTTTGATTTTCTGCTCTTCCCTTCCTGTTCATTTCCTGGTATGCCCTATATTATAATTTGTTTAAAAGATTCACCAAGAACAAGTCTGCTGCTGTCTTCGTTTCTGGACTAAGGTGACAGCCAATTTGAGGGGGAGAAATAAGTGCATACCTCCCCAGGACTTAAGCTAATACATGAACTATGTTCACAGCTGCATCTTCCAGCAACTTACATGCCCTGGTTAATGTCAATTTTGTTTTCCTTTCTAGCGACAAGGAATTTTTGTACAGACAGAGATAAAACCAGGGAGTAGACCAACAGTTCCTAAGGGACCAGCGGTATTACTGAATGCTCCAGGGTCACGCTCATCAGAACAGGCCGAAAAAACAGAGAAAGGAAACTCAGCAGAAAGCAAAATGATCTCACCCGAACTCTGCCAACAAAATTCCCAAGAACTGATTGAGACTAAAGCTCACTTATCAGAAACAGACGTCAAAGAGGCCGCGAAGGCATGCCCCAGGAGTCCTGAGAGAAGGGAAAAGATGGCAGAAATCTTTCAGACCACCGCAGAGGAGGCTCTGCTCACCAGGCCCTGTCCTTTAAATCCACCAGTAAAAAGTCAGGATAAGTCAGGATAAATTAGCTTCTTCGGATAAAAAACATGATCCCTGGAATGCAGAAAAATTTCAGAGTTGTCATATAAACCCTCACACTTGCTTTTTCTGTTATCATTAACCTCAGCCCATACAATTTAAATAAATGGAAAAATAAAGACAAAATATTCCAAAATTTTAAGAGTGGTCTCCAATGATTGATGGGTTATGACAAATAGTTATAAACCAAACAACATTGTTTTTTACCAAAAATTTAATGTGATTAATAAGCATTATAAATTTTTTAGAGAAGCCTATTAAGGTAATCATTAGAGTGGTTCTGGAATCAAACAAACCAGGAGTTGGAAGTTTTCACTCCACCACATGTTAAGTTGTGTGGCCTTGGGCAAATTACTTAACCTCTCTAGGCCAGTTTCCTCTTCTGAATAATTAGGATAATAGCAACTTCATATGAATATTGAGTATAGATTATGCAGATTGATCATTAAGTGCAATCACATCATCAATCACTGTAATGAAAATGTAAGAATAATATTCTCCTGTAAACTTCAATTTTCTTTATTTGAAAACTTCGAGACCTACAAACAATTGATTATGAAATCTCAAAACACTTCTCCCAATTCAAGATTCTCATTCTCTCCCTTTCAATTCAAAGACATATGTGTACCCAGAATATCAAACTATTTCCTAAATTTCTTTCTACTATACACAGAAAATTTCTAGTACTCACTCAACCTTTGGTTTTTAGATTAGTTTGGTATGGTTAATTCCACCGGCTGTTCTATTTGATATGTCAAAAATCATACAAGGCAGACCAGATAAATTCCACTCATATAATCAGGAAGACAGCAGGAAAATCTGCCTTTTCCTGGAGCTATATATATAAAGAAAAAAAATTTTGTGAGAAAAAATCTCAAGCTGTGCCACATCCCAGTTTGGAGTATGAATTAGTATGCAGGGCACCTAATAGGACATAGAAGTAGCATAAAAATGAATCCTGCTGGTGATAGCACTGGGATGCTGGACAAAAGCAAATGCAAAAGTTTCTTAGAGGAGATGTCCAAAACCACAGAAAGAATAGTTCCTACTAAAGATGGGGCCACAAAAAAAGGTTCCAAATCACACAAAGAAGAAAACCAGACTGAGCAGGAGTGTGCAGTACAACAAAGATATGATTAAAACCTCAAATGGGACATAATAGAATCAAAATATTTTCATTTTGAAGATTATCATTTTTTCCACTCTGAAAAAATAAAATCAGGATAAAATTCTGTAACCTTTTCTGTTATTTCTATCCCATCCATTCTCTTCTTTCTTACTGGAACTGTCACTAGCTAAATAATGTAACACTTCAGTCTATCTTTTATGTCTCAACTTTTCTCTCATACTTCTCATGGTATTTTATCAGTAAGTAGCCTATTAACTAACTTGCTTTTCACTTCTGTCCATTATTATGCCAAGCCATCTGTTGAAATTAAAAATGTTTTAGTGTTATATTTTTCATTTCTAACATTTGTACATGCTTCTTTAATGCATAAGTATCTAGATTATGGATATTATAGCTTAAAGCTTTTCATTTCCTGTCTTAATTGCGATAATTTGTTTAACTGTGATGCCTCATTTTCTTAGTATTGTACATTTTTCTCATTTTTGGTGATTCTTGGTTATATTCTCTACTTTGATTATGAGATTTTCAGATCTCTAGTAGTTTAAGCTGTGTCCATGTATTACAGTCTAACTTTGCCACGGGGTTTGGATATGGAGTAGATAGGATAGAGGATAGGGGATAATTAGTCTGATGGAGTCTCTGCTCCTCATGGAGTTCCGCAGCTGCTTAGACACTGCCCTGGTTTTCCAGCCCCAGGATTTGATTCTATTAGTACCACGGGTGCCCAGTGCTCAACACGAGTGAACAGAGAGGGGATGACTAACTTGCACGTGCGGTTTCCCAATTTTTCAAATTGCTGAATGCCTCAGGGGCCCTTCCACTGCTAATATCCACTGACTCTTAAGTTTGTAGTTCTATCAGACCTTCCTTCTCAGCAGTCATATCTTCACATGCTGGCTATTGTTCTGTCTAGCTTTGTTTCTAAAAACATTTGTTCTTTGGTAATATTTATTAAAAATGTATTTTTTCTGCTAGTTTTCCTATTTTTCAGCATTACTAATCTATATTTTACTATCCATTTTTATCTACTTGTGTTTTTATGAGATGCAGTGAGCAAGCAGCGGTAGATGTGTATGATCAGCCTCTCATTTGAGTGAACCTCTAATTTACTTTTAAGTAAATCATTTGCATACTTAGTGCTTCAATCATAAGTAAACAACAACTCTGTACTATTCCTCCAGTTCACTATCAAACATCAATGAGGACTGATACTATCCTTCTGTCTTAGAGAGTATGTTTCAGTGAGAGATGGGATGTTTGGGACAAATAGGCTAGGTTGGCAATTCTCGATGTTTTTAAATATGAAGACATTTTTTCCTGCATTAAAGAAAGTTTTTGTTTCCTCAAAAAATAGTAGTTGAACTTTCAGAGTCCATTGCTTTAGAAAACACATAACAAAATGCAATGATGATTTCCAGGTTCAATTTCCATTTTTTTAAATTAAATTTATTTTCTTACTTGAGTGTTAATTTTTGGACAGTATTTGATTTCTCCCCTCAGGTATAGTCCCTGTATTTCTCCCACCACCACAGCACCTGTGATCCATCGCCATAACCCCTGTACTCTTCCCTCCCCTGTTTTAAGCCCTCTCTTTCCCTCAGGCCTCAGACCTGTAGTCAGCTTGCAAGTTTTTGTCTTTTTCTTGACCCTCGTGAAATGAAACCATCCAATATTTATATTTTTCCTTCTGACATATTTCAATTCCCATTTTTTAAACTTTTTTTTTGGCATAGAAGAACTGGGGTGTAGGCCAGAAGTGTGGGGGCTGAGAGGATTCACCAGAGACAGAGTGGAGAGCAGAAGAGATGGATTTACTGAAATACACTGCTGAGGGGAGCAGCGGGCAAGACAGGAGGGGTCTGCTGGGCCATGTGGATCAGCTCCCTGGCTGGGGATTGAAGTCAGGCTGCAGTAGTGACACTACTGAGACTTAACCCTTAGGCCACCAGGGGGGCCCTCATTTCCCATTTTTTAACTACTTTTAGGGTGTGTCTCTCTACAATTAATTCCGTAGTCTATTAAAGTTGTAACTGTTTGTCACTACAAATAGTGCTGTTAAATTTCACAAAAATATTGTAGTATCTTCAAGTAATTCCTTTATTAGGCATTTTCATAAAATCTGTCATTTACCAAGTTAGGACTTGTATTCAATTTACTAAACTGAACCAAACAAAAAATGAGCTTTTATATAATTTAATATTTTAAAATATCTTCACGAATACAATAATGTTAGGTTTTCAACCCTAACATTTTATTAATAATAGTATCTTTGTACAAAGTGTTTTATGGTTCAAAGTATTTTCAAATCTGTTATCCTATTTGATGTATATAATTATCCCATGAAGCCGCACAAATAAAAATGTTCCAAATATACAGTTAATAATGAGCCCAGGGAATTTTAGTGATTCCCCAACTTTGCAGTTAGCAGACAACAAAGCCAGGACAAGAATCTAAGTTTCTCAGTGCTCAATTGATTCATTTCCAAATGTCAATACAATGGACATTGCTGGCCAATTAAAATGAAAAAGTGTAAGAAGTACCAAAGTAGATAGTCTCTATACTGTTGTTGAGAGATTGTTGTTTTACTGCTTTTAGGGATTTAAAATGCTTTTTGTAGACTAAGTTAATGTGGGAAGCTAATACATACACTCAATAAAACATAAGAAATTGAAATACTCAGGTGGCAGAAATGAAGAAATACTAACAAGTGGTGAGCTGAAGAGAGGTGAGGCTAACTAGACAATTGGAGAAGTGGAATCAGATGTTAAATGTGCAGCCTGGAATTTTAATTCCTGAGCTAGAATGGGAACTGTGCATGTGCAGTGGAGTTGGAGTTGAATATAGAGCCGGGATCCCAGAAGAGCTTTGTTTCTGTTAAAATGAATCTAGAATATCTCTCCCATCAGCCTGAGAATTAGGGAGGGAGTGGACTGGTTTGCACCCAGATCACACACCTCTCACCAACTGAGCCGTGCACAGGAGCCGGAGTCAAATATATACTCACAAGTAGTGCAGGAAACCCAAACTAAGGTAGCAACAGAAAACTAATTTGAACCTGAAGGACCCTGGTAGAGGTTAAGTATGAAACTGTATAATCCTGATTATAAAGTATGAAACTTTATAATCCTGGATATATGAGACTCCATGGAAAGAATTATGCATGATGAAATGACAAAGTATGTAATTTATAATAATAAGTAATATAAGTAACTATAATGTTAATTATATTTTATATTATAAACGTAACATAAATACAATAGATAAATAATATATATTTTTATAAATATGTATGTGTAAGGAATACACACACACATACACACACACACACACACACACACACACACACACAATTTATATAAAGAAAAATTTCCAGGGAGGGGAGGTAGTAGAATTCATGGTCCAAAAATTATAGGCAATAGAAAAAAAAGACTATAATTTATGCTTAAAATTATCTAAAACATAAAATAATAAAAACTATCCAGGAAACTATAAAAATAAGCATATTTGGGGGGAAAAGCTATAGATATTCTAAAGATAAAAACATATTAAAAAAAACTCAGAAGAGTGAATATAACTTAAGAGAAACTGAGTAAATTGGAAGGTAGCGCCAAAAAAAAAAAAAATCACAAAATACAACCCCCAAAGATAAAAAGAAATATTAAAAAAAAAAAGAGGCACAAAGAATAGAATGTTATTAAGAGTTCCAGAAGGACATAATAGAGAAATATGGGAGGGAAAAATTTTAAATAAAATGGCTATAATAAAGACTGCTGTTTGTTTCCAATAATGAATCTTCCCTTCTGCCTTATTAACAGAATCATCCATTTTTAGTGGGTAATTTTGCTGCCCATAATAAAAGCAATAGCAATATTTTCCAGCTTCTATTTTAGCTGCATGTGACTATATTCTTGGATGTAACCAAAACAGCACATGAACTTCCAGAAACTTTCTTAAAGAGAGAAGGCGGGCCCTTCCTGTATATTTTCCTTTCTAGAAGCTGGAATTCAGATAGAATGGTTTAAATGCGAGTGCATAATCTATTTGCTGAGAATGGTAAACAATAAAATAGAATGGTCCTTAAAACCCTAACATCTTCAAATGCCACCTAGATAGCCTAATTTATGTGAGAAAGAAATAAACTTCTCTTTTATATATATATATAAGTCATTCTGATTTGAGGTCTAGTCTGTTGGGCTTTTTTAATCAGTGCAGCAGAACCAAATCCTAATGTAAAAATGATTGAGATTTTCTAGGATTAAAGAAAGATGTATCTTCAATTTAAAGGAGCAAACCAAATTTTGACCTAGAAAAATAAAGTTAAATTCGCCTGTGGAGACAGGCCAGTAAAAACATGGAACATCAAATATTGAATATAAAGCAAAAAAATTTAAGAGGTTCTTATATAGAAATAAAGAAAACACAACTCTAACAATAGTAGACTTTCCATATGCGAGAGGACGATGGAGTACTATCTTAACACTTTGTGGTCCACTCACGTATTCACGTATTCACGTATTGACGTGTTCATCTAGTCTCCGGTTTTTCACGCTACGTTGGATTTATTTGGAACTATTGGGAGATATTTCTTTGATTGTACTCAGTCTAGAAGCTTTAATCTCTATGCATTTAAAATTTCATTAAAATATATCCAGTAGTTCAGGAGCTGTGTTTTATTGAATGTTTATACCATTCATGTGGTGGCACAGAAAATAGCCGGCACACAAAGTGTTAAAAACACTGACGGCAATAACGATCAACATAGAACTGCATTTTTAACTGAACTAAAATCCAAGAATGATAACAAAATTCAGACACTTTTCAGACGTACAGATTAATAATAGGAAGTGTTTCTTCAATACAATTTTATGAGATTTTTTTTTGATGGTTGCAAAACAATGCAAATACATTATTCAGTGCAAATACATTTATTCAGTTTCTCTCTTTATATTTTTCTTACATCGGTGTAGTCCCCATAGTTCTCGCATCACTGCCACTATATCACCCCTGAACCATCACCATATTCCCTGTGTTCAAACCTCCCACTTTGCCCTCCCTCCTCCACCCCAACCTCTCCTTTGCTGTATGCCTCACATCTATGGTCAGCTTGCTAGTTTTGACCTTTTCTTGGCCTTTTGTTTGGTTTCTTTATATTCCACATATAAATGAGACCATCCATATTTATTCTTTTGCTTTTAATTTCAACTAGCATAATTCCTTCCAGCTCCATCCCTGTTGTTGCAGATGGCATAACCTTGTAAGACACTATTCTAAGTGCTTTAACTCAGTAATCCCCACAACAACCATCTGAGGTAGATTATTGTTAATATTATCATATAAAAGGTGATGAAACTAAAATACAAGTAGGTTAAATGACTTGCCCAAGATCATACACAGCTAGTAAATGGCCAAATCAGGATTCAAGCACAGGCATTTTGCTCCAGATTCCACGGTTTTAATCACTAACAGTAATCGAGTTGGTTACTCAGTGACCTTAACTGAAACTATTACTAAAAGGCATTATTTAAATGATTAATGTTGAATCTGGACAGAAAAAGTATGATGTAAGCAGGAAAGCAAGAAAGATAAATATGTAACTCACATTGATTAGCTTATATGTTAACTACAAAAAGGTTCTTTTGTGAAATGATCCTGATCTTAGTTTTTAGGGGATTTTTTCCTCTCATAGTATTTTTATTTTGGCAAAAGAAAGTATTTGACAAGTTTGTGTCAGTTCCCAAAATTTTTTGGTAATTTTCCTGGTCTGTGAAATCACAAAGTCTGGAAATTATTGGTTCAGTCTATTGTGCAAGAAAGATTGTGGGGTTTTTGTTGTTTTTTTTTAAGAAAATTTACAAGGTTAATTACTACTGTGTCAAACAAAAAGTAAGTTCATTGGTAATAGGACATTTTGCTGGGTATTTTTATTCAAAATCAGGGTGCATGTAACCATTAGTAAGAATCACTGTTCTGGAAACATGGCCCTAGCAAAGGACATGGAAAAATAAAAAATATTAAAAAATAAAATAAAATAAAAGGTGGGTGGAAACTTTCCACCATAGAAACTCATTGCCAACTTATTAAGATTTTTGGAGTGAATGATTTTGGTTGAAAAATTATTCACGATCATCTACAATATTCCAGGAAGAGAGAGCCAGTGCTATTCTATGCCCACCAAAGAGAAAGGTGGATAACCACACTATAAACATTTTTGAAAGAGTGAAATTATGAGAAATAGAGAAACCATGTTATTTTTTACTGATTTGTAATAATTTATTATAAAGTGTTCTTCAAATTACCCTGTATTTTTTTTTATTCTGTGAATTGAGAATGCCCACTGTTTTACTTTTAAGTAACCTTATAGGACACAAAATTTCCTCATTCTCTTGTCAACTTTACACTAGAAGGAGATTCCCCAAAATTGGTCCCTAGAGTTCCTAGCTTTTTATTTCACAATCATAAGCAAATGAGTTGAAGAAATGAATGACAACACAGATTTCATAGGTAGAATCTTAACTGTAGCACTAATAGGAACTGGTTTTCCAGGTTAGGTTCTTCTGTAAAAACAATTTCATGGGTGTTTTTGTTGATTTTTTTGTTTGTTTGTTTTTGTCCTTTCTAGAAGCAGCAGCTTATGTATTTTGAGGGGTGTGAGTTGGGGAAAGTGAGAAACTGTTTCACAAGTCAAGTTGTAAAAGTAAAAATTTCCTTGAGAATCCCTTACAGCACCCACAATGTACAGCATACATAATTTTGTATGCAGTGACTCTTACATACACAATAAAATACCATGACTTACAAGGATAAAAGGAAAATCATTAAGAGCATTCTGCCTGTCTGTAGGGTTGCCTCCATTTTGTTTCTGCATAATATTTCTATAACCCTAATACATGCTTGTATAGTAAGCATCAACCTTGCCACAAGGACGGTCTGGCCATTGCCTTTGACTACTTTGAGGAAACTCCTAAGACACTGAAATTAGTGACTGATAAGAGTGCTTTTGTTTGTTTACCTGGGGGCCTTGGCCATCTGATACTCTATGTTAACAGTGTGATTTATTGCGTGTATGTTTTGGGGATGGAGTGGGTGTTGGCTTCACAGTATTAGCTTGACCTTTGGAGGATATAGGTCAAGCATGTAAACAGTTAAATGTGACTGACTATACAGGGCCTTCCTAGTGGCTTAACAGGTTAAGTCGCAGCACTATGAAGTTATCCAGAGCCACTGAAGCATGAGTTCGATACCCTGCCAGGGAGCTTCCCACATGCACAGCAGACCTCTCTTGTCTCACCTGCTACTGCCCTCAACAGTGTATTTCAGTGGATCTGCCTGTTCTGCTCCCCACTCTGTCTCTGGTGAATCCTCTCACAACCCTCCCCCCCGCCAACACACACCTCTGGCCTACACCCCAGCTTGTATGTGTAAATAAATAAATCTTTAAAAATTTTTTAAAAATAAATGTGTCTATACAAACAAGCTCAAAGAAATCCTGGACACCAAATCAAGCAAGCATCTTAACTTGGTAGCAGGTTATGTGCACCACAAAACATCATCATTGACAGTGGACAACTGGAAGTTGACACCTGAAACTCTCCTGAACCCTGTCTTTTCTCACACTCCCCCTTTTTTTTTTTTTTTTGCTGATTTTAATGTGCATCCTTTCACTGTAATAAACTGTAACCGTGAGTATAAGAGCTTTTAGTAAGTTCTGTGAATCTTTCTAGCAAGTTACTGAACCCGAGGGTGGTCTTGCAGACATCCAGTCTTACAGTTAGTGTCAGAAATGAAGATGGTCTTGGAGACTCTCCAGTTTGCAATACTGATTTCTTGTGTGGATTAAGCAAAATAATGAAGACTATAATGAAATTGTGGTAATGTGCACTATCTCACTATATTAGAGGGGTTAAAATGTCTAATAGAAGAAGTGAAAAATAAGTTACATTTGTTTAGCTCTAAAAATACTCCCAAGCATTTTCAATCAAGAAATTCTGATATTTTAAGGAAAAGTATTACTTCTACTGCAATTAACATCAGGACCCAGAAAAAGTCAAAAGAAGAATTCTACATCAATCACTAAAACTCATTTCTTTAATCAATTCTATTAAAGGCTCTTTAGACCTCAGTGTGGTAATCATTATTTCTGGCTTATGATACAACAACCTTCCTTATTGACTTCCTTTAACTCCTACAATTTCCTAAGTAATCATTTTATTATAATTTTCTTATTCATCCCATTTGAATGTCCACTATTTCTTGGTTGGACCGGACACCATAAATGCACTATGGCCATATAATAACATATGCAGTAATTTCTCAACAGCAAATTCAGGATTGTGACTATTAATTGATTAAAGTTAGAGCCTGATATGCATTTTTCATTCTTAAATTTGGGATTTGGTGATTTCTTTCTAGGTAATTTGAGCCTCTACCAAGAAAACATGAAAAACATGCCTAGTTATTAGACACTTGACTGATTTTTCACTTCTAATTCACTGAAAAATAAGCTCTAACACTTCAGTTATACCATTCTACCCATGGCTTCAGTGATGTTAATTTTGGCTCAATGTATCTGTCTGTTAATATTACCTGACAGCCACCATTCCCTGTCACCCAATGAATTTCTGTGTAATACCTCTCTGCTTGCCAGTCACCTGCCTCTATTCTTAAATGTCTTCAGAGACCAGATATTAACCTAAGTAGGCAGTGGTGTAAGCAGCAGACAATTCTAATTTCTGTATGTTGGAGTAAAGAATTCTGAAAATTCTTTCATTCATACAAGAAGTAATAACCCTCACAAGAACTGTCAAAGTCAACTGTTTCAAACTGTGAAAATTAACCAAAGGCTTACAACAATTGGAAGAGCATTTAGTCAATAAAAGAGTGGATATCTGTGAGAACAGTGTGTTGTGTGTAGTTAGAACTTACCCTATTCCCATCCCACCCTCAAAAGAATAAAATACTTAGGAATAAGTATAACTAAAAAATGTAAAACATTTACACTGAAAACTATAAAATATTTCAATAGAAATTTAAGAAGATCTAAATAAATAAAAAGACATTGTGTTTATGGACTATAACAATCAATATCTTTTTTTTTTAAGATTTATTTATGCGTACAAGAACTGGGGGCAAGGTTTGGCCAGAGGTGTGGGGTAGTAAGAGGATTCACTAGAGACAGAATGTGGAGCAGAACAGGAGGATCGACTGAAGTACAATGCTGAGAGGAGCAGTGGGCAAGGCAGGAAAAGTCTGCTGTGCCATGTGGGAATCTCCCTGGCCAGGATTGAACTCTTGCTGCAGTGGCTGCGGAGAGCTTCATGGGCTGAGACTTAACCCGTTGTGCCACCAGGGAGGCCCTAGAACAATCAATATCTTTTAAAAGTCAAAGATTCCCAAATTGGTTTACACAATACCTTTCAAAATCTCAGATGCCCATACCCCAAAGCAAAGAAAGTGAAGGAAAAGATAAACAGCTGGGATTACATCAAATTAAAAAGCTTCTGTACAGCAAAAGAGACATTAATCGAAAACAAAGAGACACCCTACTGACTGGGAGAAAAGTTTTGCACTCCATACAACTGATAAAGGACAGATCACAAATATCTACAAAAAGCTGACACAACTCAACAAAAACAAAGTAAACAATCCAGTCAAAAAATGGGCAGAAGAGCTAAAAAGACACTTCTCTAATGAGGAAATGCAAATGGCCAACAGATATATGAAAAAATGTTCAACATCTTTTACAATCAGGGAAATACAAATCAAAACCACAATGACATACCACCTTACACCAGTGAGAATGGCTCATAAAAAACAAACAAACAAAAAAAAAAAAACCAGGAAACAACAAATGTTGGTGAGGATGTGGAGAAAAAGAAACTCTCCTACACTGCTGGTGGGAATGCAAACTGGAAAGTTGTGTGGAGGTTCCTCAAACTACTAAAAATGGAGCTTCCATATGACTCAGCAATTCCACTCCTATGGATCTACCCAAAGGACACAAAAACATTAATTAAAAGGATACCTGCACCGCTGTGTTTATTGTAGCACTATTTACAATAGATAAGATATGGAAATAACGCAAATGCCCCAAAGAAGATGATTATATCAAGAAGATGTGGTATATATGCACAACGGAATATTACTCAACAATCAAAAGAGACACACTCATGACATTTGCAGCAACATGGATGGAGCTGGAAGGGATTATGCTCAGTGAAATAAGCCAGAAAGAAAAAGAAAAATATCAGATGGTTTCACTTACAGGAGGGATGTAGGGGAACCAAATAAGGAATCAGGAAAAAAAATAATTATAATAAATTAAAAAACAAAATTAACAGGCAACTATAAATCAGAGACATGCTGCAGGGGAGGGGTAGGGAGAGGGAATCAAAACAAGGGAGGGAAGAGCACAAGTGAATATGGTCGATGGTGCATGTGTAAACTTGTGCTGGGAATTATATGGGGACTACACCTGAGAGGAGAAAGCACACATTGTACAAAAAGGAAGAATGATGTAAAACACACACACACACACACACACACACACACACAAACACACACACACGGTTAAAAAAAAAACACTACAAAATCTCAGGTACCATTTTTGTAGAAATTGAAACTGATCCTAAAATTCATATGGAAATACAAAAGGCCCAGGATAGTCAAGCAATCTTGAAAAAGAACAAAGTAGGAGGATTCACATTTCCCGGTTTCAAAACTTACTACAAAGCTACAGTAAATCAAGACAGTGTGGTGCTGGTTTAAGGAGAGACATATAGACTAAAGGAACAGAATTGAGATTCCGGAAATAAATTCATACATGTGTGGTGAATTAATTTTCAACAATGGTGCCAAGTCAATTCAATGGAGAAAGAATAGTTTTTTCAACAAATGATACTAGAAAACTTGATAACCACATACAAAAGAATAAAGTTGAACCCCTTCTTTATATCTTGCAAAAATAAACTGAAAATGAATCACTGACCATAATATATAAGCAAGCATAAACTATAAAATTCTTACAAATAAAGCATAGGTGTGAGTCTTTATCACTTTGGATTAGGCAATGGTTTCTTAGATATGAGTGGCAGGAAAAAAAACAAACCCAAGAAACAAAGCACAGATAAAGTGATTTCATCAAAATTAAAAACTTTTGTGCTTCAGAAA
>PVIJ01000426.1:181969-281799 GCA_004024925.1 Scalopus aquaticus
CTAGCCTGTACCCCAGCTGCATGTAAAAAAAAAAAAAAAAAAAGAACAGCATTAAAAAAGTAAAAAGTCAACCAACTGTAGAAAATAATTTGCAAATCAGGGCCTCCCCCGTGGCGCAGCGGTTAAGCGCTGCACTGTGGAGCTGTCAGCAGTGGCGACGCGAGTTCGACGCCCGGCCAGGGAGAATCCCACATGGTGCGGCAGACCTCTCCTGCCTCGCCCGCTGCTCCCCTCAGCAGTGTACTTCTGATCTGCCTGTTCTGCTCCCCACTCTGTCTCTGGTGAACCCTCTCGCCGCCCTACGCCTCTGGCCTGTACCCCAGCTTGTATGTAGAAATAAAATAAAATCTTTATAAAAGAAAAAAAAAAAAAGAAAATAATTTGCAAATCACATAAAAGACTGGTATCCAAAATATAAACAATTCTTCAACTCAATAATTTAAAAATGACCAATTAAAAATTAGGTAGAGAATATAAATAAACATTTCTCCCAGGACGCTATACAAATGAACAATAATATGAAAATATTCTCAATATCATGAGAATTAGGGAAACACAAATCAAAACCACAAAGAAGTATCACTTCATATCCCTCCTAGGGAAATAAAATAAAAAAGAAGATAACAACTGTGTCAAAAATGTGGAGAATTTGGAACCCTCATGCATTGCTGCTGGGATTACAGAATGGTATAGTTACTTTAAAAAAAAAAAGTTTGGCTGTTCTTCAAAAAGCTAAACATAGAGTTAATGTACGATCTAGGAATTCCACTCTTAGGTATATATTTAAGAAAATGGAAAACATATGCTCACACAAAAACCTGTACACATAAATGTTCATGACAGTATTATTTAAAATAGGTAGAAAGTGGAAATAACTCAAATTTCCATCAAATTATGAATGAATAAACAAAATGTAGTATATCCATAGAAAATTAAATAATTATAAAACATAATGAAGTACTGAAACATGCTACAACATGGACAAATGCTGCAAATATTATTCTAGGTGAAAGAAGCCACAAGCAACAGGCCATAGTTATATGATTCCATTTATAGGAAATATCCAAAACAAACAAATCCATAGAGACAAAAAGTTGATTAATGATTATGAGGGGCTCTAGACAGGAGATGGGGAATAGAGCAACTGCTAATGGGTATGAGGTTTCTTTCTGAGGTAATGAAAATGTCCTTGGACAGTAGTGATCAATGCACAACCTTGGAATAAAAGCCACTAAATTATACTTCAAGGCTGTGGATTTCTATTGTTTCTGAATTATATCTGAATAAAGTCTTTATTAAGAAAAAAGACAAGGTTTTCTTGAACCTATAGCAAACTTTGGAGTCCAGGATCCTTTTAAATATATCATAATTCAGAACATTTTAATACAGGGCTTGTCTAATAAAATGCCACTGCTGTCAGATTCAGACCTCTGAGAAGGTCTTCATTTCTTCATATCAAGGCCTCTTCAAACCATTGGTTTTCTGACTGGGACTGGGAAGAGGACATAGGGACTTTCCCTAAGAAGTGAGTTATAGGTCCCACATCTAGGCCCTGGTCAGAAGAGCACTAAGAGTTATGTGAGGCATTTCCTGAGCCACATTACATCATTCTCTGGTGTATGCTTGCCTTACCTGGAAATAGAAATTCCAACTCTATTCCAGCAGAGTGATTCAATCAAGTCTAGCTGTCAGCCTTTCAGCCTTCTTGGAAATCTTGAGTCCTGTCAAACCCAAGTCCCAGCTTCCCAGGACCTGTCCAATTACAGCTCACTCACTTAAGGTACTGCATACCTTATGGCCGTGAAACACACCACAGAACCATTAACCATCACACAGAGTCTCAGAATAATATTTGTCTCATAATAAATATCTAAATCCTCATATAAAAACAATATAAAATTGACAGGCAAAACTTTCAAGAATTCACATAGAGTATATGTGTCTGTCTGTTTGTGTAAAGTGAAATGATCCTAGACTTACAGACATTTTGACTCATATCCTCTAACAGTAGTCAATTCCAGGAGGGCGAAAATATTCTGAAAATCTCTGGGGAGGCAGCTTGAACCAAATACTGAACCAAATGCTGAGAAATATAGTTTCAAACCTCAATCCAGGTCTTGGAGCACGTCATCTCAACTGTATAAATTGAAGTTGTCCAGTCCATGAGGCAAAAACATCATACTCAATGCTGCCTAAGTCATAGATGATCTTTATGATCAAATTGGAAAAGAAAATTGATTTCAAAGTGCTTTAAAATTTGTAAAGCCGGGCCTCCCTGGTGGCGCAGCGGTTGAGCGCTGTGCTGTGGAGCTGTCGACAGTGCGCAACGCGAGTTCGACGCCCGGCGGGGGAGAATCCCACATGGTGCGGCAGACCTCTCCTGCCTCGCCCGCTGCTCTCCTCAGCAGTGTATTTCTGATCTGCCTGTTCTGCTCCCCACTCTGTCTCTGGTGAACCCTCTCACCGCCCCATGCCTCTGGTCTGTACCCCAGCTTGTATGTATAAATAAATAAATCTTTAAAAAAAAATTTGTAAAGCCACAGACAGCTTATTTTTTTTTTAATTCTCACTTTTGAAGCCATGATCCTATGAAAATCTTAATAGACAATAAATTGGCTGTTTAAATAACTAGGACAATTCCTTGGTTACAGGAAAGCACTATGATGAAGGGAGGAAAAAGTCTACTACGAGTACACTTGTTTTCTCATATAGAGATATTATATCCTTCTTAGGTCATAAGAGAATTTGTAAATAACGTCATGCTGACATTTCTCATCACACCAATCACACCAAAATTTCCAGTTGTTAAAGAGTTTAGTGTCAGCAATGGAAGGCCTCCTCCTGCAGATTAGTCAACTGGGGTGTTCCTTTCTTCATCTTAATTTTATCATTACCAGTAAATTCATACAGTACAAGAACACAGTAATTCACTGTATTTTAGTTTTATATTGCAGTCCTTTATTGCAGTGCTGGCAATTACTAAAAAAAATAAAATTATATTTCAGTGAAGGAAGAAGAAAAATTCCCTACCATTTCTATAAGAATATTGTAGAATCGTGAGGTATTATATTAAAAGTACTTTAAAGTTCCTTTAAAAGTACATTACATGGCAATCAAAAAAAGTCAGGAACAGTTATATTTATAGCGGATAAAACAGATTTCAAATTTAAAAAGAGATAAGAGATAGACATGGCCTATTATAACAATAAGGAATAACACCTATAAATATATATGTACCCAAAGATGAAGCACTGAGATACATAAGACAATTAATAACAAAACTTAAGGGGAATATAGACAGCATTACAATAATGCTAGGGAACTTTAAGCCTTTACAGTAATGGACTGATCAATATGACAAAGCATCAATAAGGAAATAACAGCCTTAAACGAGGAGCTACACATAGATCTAACAGACCTCTATAGAACATTTTACCTAAAAACCGCTGCATACACATTCTTTTACAAGGCACATGGAACATTTTCAAGAATAAACTATATGTCGGGACACAAGTCAATCATCAGTAGCTCTGAACTAAAATCATATCAAGTTCTCTTTCTAGCCATAATTCCATAAAATTAGAAATCAACTATAAAAAAAACTGGAAGAAGCTTAAACGCGTGGTCCATTAAACAACATACTGCAAAATAGCCATTGAATTAAAGAAGAAATTAAAACAAAAGTAAAAAAAAATCTTGAGACTGGTGAAAATGAGAGTAAAAACTATTAGAATTTACAGGGTTCAGCAAAAGTGGTCTTAAATGGAAAAATAATTGCAGTGTAGACTCACATTAAAAAGCAAAGAAAATCCCAAATATACACTTTAGTATTATACCTAAAGCAATTGGAAAAAAGAGGAACAACTTCTACTAACCTAAACTTAAAAGAAAATAGAAGAGGAAAAGTAAAATAGAAATTAAAAAAAAAACTCACACAAAAGATCAATGCAAGAAGATAAATAAAATTGGTAAACCTCTAGCTAGGCAAACAAAGTTTAAAGAGAGCAAACATTAATAAATAGAACTAGATATAAAAAGGGAGAAATTACCAGATTGTATGGAAACATAAAGGATCATGAGAGGTTACTATGAATAACTACATACCAATAAGTTTGATAATCTTAAAGAAATGGAAAAATTTCTAGAACAATATAGTTTACCAAGACTAAACCAGGAAGAAACAAAAGTGTTAAACAAGGGGATCATAACTGTGGGAATTTAAACAGTAATCAAAAATATCCTAAAAACAAAAGTCCAGGATCAGCTGTGTTTACAAGTGAATTTTATCAAACTTTTAAAGAAGGCATGCCCATATTGCTCAAATTATTTCTAAGAATCCAAGAAGAAGGAAGCCTCCCTAATACATTTTATGATACCAATATTACTCTAATTTGGAAACCAGACAAAGATTGTACAAGAAAACTATAGACAATTATCCCCGATAAATAATGATGTAAAAATATTCAACAAAATACTAGCAAATTGAATTTAACAATACATTACCAGGATTATACATCATGATCAAGTGGGACTTATCCCAGGTATGCAAGGATGGTTAAATGTACAAATGTCAATGTATTATACTGCAACAATGAAAGAAAAGATAAAAACCATATGATAAAATCAATAGATGTAAAAAAGGCATTTGATAAGATTCAGCATCCGTTTATGATAAAACTATAAACAAGATGGGAATATAAGGAACACAATAGAAGCCATAAATACAAACCAACAGTCAATAGACTACTTAGTGGTGAAAGCTTTCCCTTTAAGGTCAGATGCCCACTGTCCATTTACTTCCGTTTACTTAAGTATTAGAGGTTTTAGCTACAGCAATAAGACAAAAACAGGAAAAGAAAGGAACCAAGCTTCGAAAAAACTATCATTGCTTGCAGATGATATGACACTATATATAAGAAAACCCTAAAGATTCCACCAAAAATATATTAGAAATCATAAATGAATACAGTAAAATGGCAACTTACAAAATCAACATATAAGACGTTGTTGTGCATTCTTCTACACACACAATAAACAAGAAGAGAAAGAATTCTACTTATAATTGCTTCAAAAAGAATCAAATACTTAGTAGTTAACCTAAAGAAAAAGATGAAGGATTTATTTATACAATGGAAAGTACAGAATGTTATTGAAAGATATAGTGATGGCGTAAGAGGGAAAGACACTTCAAGCTCAGTTGCGTGTTCAATACAGTCAAAATGATTGTCCTACCAAAAGTATAAATTTAATGCAATCCCCATCAAAATACCAACAACATTCTTCAAAGAAATTGAATAAGAAATGTTTAAATTTATTTGGCACCAAGAAAGGCTTGCATAACAAAAGCAATCCTGAGATAAACCAGGTAAACCAAAGGCATCAGGTTATCTGACCTTAAACTGTATATAAAACAATAGTGATTTTAACTAATGGTATGGTATTGGAACAAAAATACACACCTGGATCAATGGAACAGAAGCCAATGCCCAGAAATAAATCCATGTATATATCAATATTTAATTCATGATAAAGGAGCCAGAAACATACAAGAGGGAAAGGAGAATCTCTTTAACAAATGATGTTGGGAAAACTGGATGGCCACATGTAGAAGAATGAAGTTGGATTACTCTAACTCCATGCAAAAATATAAAAATAAATTGTAAATCAAATAAAGACTTAGATATAAGACCTGCAGCAATAAAATGTGTAAAGGAAAACAATGACAATGTGTTTCATTATATCAATGAAAAAGATGTTCTTGGAGTTAACACCTTAGGCAAGGGAAGAAGAAACAAAAATATACAATTTGGATTACCTCAAATTAAAAAAACTTATACACAGTGACATTCTACTGAATGTGAGAAAATAATCACACATCACATAACCAAGAAGGCGTTAATATCCAAAATATACTAAAATATTATTAATTGAACACTAAAAAAATAACCAACCCAATTAGCAAATGTGCAAAAAACTGGAAAATTTACCAAAGATACCCAGAAGGCCTATAGATACAAGGGGAAATGGCATCACTGAGTTTTGATAAGGGATGCAGGTCAAACCCACAATGACACGTCCTCGCACATGAGAATGACATGTATTAAAGAGATCCCCATCAACAATTGCTGGAGAGGATATGAACAAGATGTGACCTATTTACACTCATAGGTAGCAATATAAACTAGCACAATCATTCTGGAAAGATTTAGATTTACCTTAGAAACTAAAAATGCACATACCTTATGACCTAGAAATCCCTCTCTTGGCCTCTAAAGAACATGAAACCATAACTCAAAAAAATCGTATGCTCTACAAAGTTTACTGCAGCATTATTTACAATAGCAAGGATGTGAAAACAACCAAGAGCCCACTGATACATGACTGAATCAAGAATGCTGTTGATTCCTAAGGACAGGTGAAAGGTTACCATTTACAGCAAAATGGAAGGCGTTCAAGGGAATTATGTGTAGTACAGCAAGTCAGAATGACAAGGACACATATTGGTATTTACACAATAGACAACTTGACAAAACAGAATACTTACAAAAACTAGCAGACACTAACAAAAGAAGTGAGATTTTTGAGGTTAAGAGGAAGAGGGAGGGTGAAAGGGCTAAAAGAGTATAAAGGATGGTAGTGGGGGATAAAATTTAAGTTAAGAAATAGATATCAACCAGTTTTAAAAAATCTGTTGTTTTTGGAAAATATAAATATTAAATTAAAAATGGAAATAGATACTGATTTACAATGATGTACACTTGAAACGTATATAATGTTACAATATAATTACTTCAACAAGAAATATTAAAATTTTAAATTAAAAAAATGAAATCTAAAGAAAAGAAATTCACTGATTTTAATAGACAAAAAAGAGGACCAAGTAAATCAAAGATTTCCTAAAATGGGTATCAGATCTATACATTTATACAGATAGATTGTGTCAGTTATTCAGATAAATAATTTCAATAATTTAGCTTAGTCTAGACCCTGCAGTGAGAAAATGGGCTTCCTTTTTCTTGAGGACCTGTCTATGGTTTTGGAATCAAAACTGTAAACCTCTGCATAGACTAAGGAATTATTCAGTCTATGCTTCTACCATCGAAAATGGAAATGACACTTGCTTTCTCAGCCTCCTTTGCAGCTAGATGGAAGCACAAAACCGAGGCTCTGCCAGACAAATGTACCCATCTGGACCATGAATCAGCCAGCTACTCAAGAACCAGAGACTCAGCCAAAGAAAATCTGAAATATAAGAAAAAAAGAAGAAAAATACCCATTTTTTGACTTGTGTGTTCTAAATGAAAGCTCCTTGACCATTTCTGGCAGTGAGAGATCATTTGGTAGATGGGAAGATGTTCAAGAATAAAATATGATTACAGTAGTCATGGATCGTTAGTTTGCCTGTTAGGAGAGTGGCAGGGGGGACTAAAGAAAAAGCTCAAACACCTTTTCACTGGAACTGTTAGGTAATTAGGGCAGGCACAGTGGTGCCTAAAGATGTTTAATGGCCAGTGATCTGCAGGACATCAGAATGACCTTGCTGCCTATGGCTGACCCAAGAGCACGTGGACAGCACTTACATGGTAGAAAGGGAAAATACACTTAGAAAGCCTGGTAGGACAGCACCCTTTGAGAGCAAGCAACACAGTACCCTAAAGGATGCCCATCCTCACCTGATAAAGCCCAGGGAGAGCCCAAAATTATCCAGAGGGGGAAAGGCAGTTCCCACCCAACTTGCTGCCTCGGCGTTAAGGCAATATCCTGGCAGCACCTGCGTGGTACCAGGGAGGACTAGCTTTCAGATCACCATGGCAACTGTCATGCCAGGTCCACCAGCTGTCAGATAAGACTAATAGGACTAACACTCCCCATCACATGGAAGTGCCCCCTCACTGCTTGTAGGGGGTCCCCAGTGGCCCTGCCTGCTCTGTCCCTCTTCCCTTTTCACCCTGTCTCTAATAAACTCTGCTTTTGCGTCTGCAGTGACAAGACCTGTTTTCCTTCCTGATCAAAGAACCAAGGACCCCTAGCCAACTCAGTAACTGAGTGGTTAGCATAAAAATCTAAGAAATCCTTACAAACATTAGTTTTTATTGTAGTGCTTCAAAAACATGTAAAGAATAGCAAGTTTGTTAACTCAGACAGGCATGCTGCTGCTTACCTGATGAGGTGTTTTTGGTTTTGCCAACCATGATCCACCCTCAGAATCTGAACTGGGCAGGAACCCAAGTAACCTGTTGTGAACACATCAGTGTAAGTAGTTCTGCCCAGTACTCTTCCTAAGCTGACCCTGGCCCGTTCAACTGTGAGCAAAGGCAAAGTAGCACCACTTCCCAGAGGAAGAAAGTTCTATTGGGTAGGTCCCAGACTTTGAGATGTGAGTGGAGAGGAAGCCTGGGTGGGCAGGCAGGGTGACACGCACCGAGGCCAGTCAGGCTTCCTGCCATTCCCAGTGACTTCCTGGAAGCCTTGAGAAGTGAAACAAAATCCCTGGGGGGACAGTGCCCCCCTCAGCTCTGACCACAACTACTGCCGCCTGCCAAGCAGACTGCTCTTATTGTTAGCAAATGTCACTCCACCCAAGGCAGGATTTTCAAAGATTCCTTAGATGAATGGGAACTTCTGGTTGCTCCTTGTTGTTCTGAAGTGTGTTATGACAGGCATTTGATCTGTTCCTCCCTTGTAGCTCAGGAAAAATTCCTCAGGGCCTAGGGGGTGACCTTTAACAGAAAGCAATGGACATTGTTATTCCTCTCCAAACAGTTCCAGGGTCTCTGGTGGGTTGGTAGAGTAATTTCTCACACATGTGTCAATGTTTTAGGCTATTTAAGCAGGAGGAAAAAATGTTGACTGTTCTGGAAATGTCTTTATTTGATTTGGGGCCCCCCAAATAGGAAGATGGGTCAGGTTGAGGCTGAGAAAAGCACAGACTCAGCCAGATCACCCAGGGAGTGAGCGGGGTGGGCCTGCAGGTACCCCTCCCGGGAGCTGACAGCCTTCAGCTGGGTGAGATCTCCCTGGTGGGTTTTTAGGGGAAAGGCTGGCCTGTCCTTCCTTATTCAGCACCCTCCACAGTCAGTCAACTAGTCCCCTCCTTAGGGGCAAGAAAGGGGGCAGGAACATCTGGGCCTGGCACCTGCACTGGGCTGGGTCCTAAGGGAGCTGCTCGTATTGATGTGTCCAGTCTGGTTCTGGTTGACTTTGTGGAAACAGCTATATGGTACCCCACCCCCATTCTAGAACAAATACCACAATCTGGAGATTTCCAGCAGGGAGGCCGTGCCCAAGGGAGTCACACCTGCTGTCACAGTTGTTTGCTTCTAGCTTGTAGTAAATTTCAGACATGCCGGTGGTGGGCGAAGGCAGAGGCAGCCGCAGCAGCGTCTCCAGGGAGGATGACATCGGTGCCAGAAACACAGAGGCTGTGCCAGGAAGCTAATCCCGCAGTGTGGGTGGGCGCTGCAGAGGGCCGGGCACACTCCTGCCTGGGGGGCTGCAGTGCTTTGGGAAGAGCTTCGTTTAGGGAGCAGGAAAGCAGAGTTCCCAAGTTCAGCTGTCACTTTCCAGCTTCGTGACCTTGAGAGTGTTGCCTGACCTCTATGGGTCAAAGTCCTTCATCTGTTAACCAGTGATAATGGGAACAGCTATGTTGGATGATCCCAGTGAGGAATCAATGAAATAATGCACATGGGAATGTTTTATAAACAACAATAGCTGCTAACAACTGAGGGTGCTGCATATCTGTCGCTGTTTTGTAAACTTCACAATTCTTAACTAGAATCCTCACCCATCCTTTGAAGTAGGTTACAGTGATTATACCAATTAAAATGGGATAATAAGGGAAATAGAGCACAAAAATATTAAGTAACTTGCTTATGGTCAATGTGTTAACAGGTGGTGAAGTTGATATTCAAACCCAGGTACTTTGATTCCAAACCTGTCCTCTTATCCTGCCAGTGTTGTAATGTGTAAAGTTTCAATATGTGTTTTCATCTCTGAGGCTTCCTTCCTCCTTAACCTGTTATTCAATCAGTTGCTGAGGCCTGTAGAGACTGTTGGTGTCTAATACTTGCCTTCTTGTTTTATTCTCTCCATTCATTGTAGAGGTCCAATGGCCTAAAACCAATGAGGGAAGGAGTCTGTGTCCCCTCCAACTCCCTCTTGGGCGGGCTTGGACACATAGAGTAAGGTAGAAGTAAGGAAATCAGACTTCCACACTTAGGACATAAACAGCCGTTGCGCACTGGTAACGAGGCCGGCACGTAAATCGGCTGCGGAGGAAAAGCCTCACGTAGGCACTGCCACGGGCAGTCCTGGCTGGGCCCAGGCTTCCAGTCTTCTCCGCTAAAGTGCCTTATGGTGTGTGGAAAAGCCATTTTGGCAGCAGCTTCCGCAGCTGCAGCTTGTCCAAAGCTAACCATTTGCGTCGTCCTGGGTCTTTCCGGCAGAGGTCCCGGACTGGACAGTATAGGCAGCCACACCCACTACGTGATGAAACAGTCATGGTTGTTTGCCTTTAACTGTATGTTTATTGTACTGCAGCAGAAACCCGGAACACTCACTGTACCCCAGATCACACTCATCCTGCCCCTATGTGGCCCCTTCCCATATTCTGCTTTTCAGTCAATTGCATGGTAGGTCCTCCAAGGGTCAGAAACGCTCAGGTTCCATCTCCAGTTAGTCACTACGTTCTGCTTCTTCCATCTGTTTCCTCTTTCCTATTCCCATTGCCTCTGCCTTACTTTGTTCAAGGTCTTAACACTCTCCCTCCCCCTCCAGCCCCCCATCCTTGTCTACAGACTACTGTCTCCTACCTGCCTGTCTCTAGCTTCCATACCCTGTTCATGTCCTGCCGCCGGAATTGGTTCACTTAAGTCTGATCGGTCTTGCTGATAACTCTGGGAAGGCTCTCCTTGCCGACACAAGAACAAGATCTTTCTAGCCAGGCAGCCTCCCTCCAGCCCAATGCCCCGTGCTCCCGCCTGCAGCTGCTCGCTCCTCAGCTCAGGCCGAGCCGGTCCTGGTCCTGGCCTCCGCCCGCGCTGTCCTCTCGCCTGGGCTGCCAGCGCCTTCACACCCACCCGTGTCTGTACCATTGTTTCTCAAGGCCTGGCTTGGACGCCACCCCTCCTAAAATTACCTCTTCACCAACCCTAAGCCGAACACAGTTTTTCTTTGTGTGCATCCCTTGTTTCCCGATTTGTGAGTCACTTCTGTAGCATTTTTCTGGCTTGTCCCCACACTCCGTATGTGTCAGACCTTCTGTGTAGTCTGCGTGGTGCACAAAATGCACTTCATCAGTGCTTCAGGATTTCTACTGCTACTGCCCTAATTCAGAGAAAAAAAAATCTTCACTTTAATATAAACTTTTTATATTTGTTCCCAACATATCACCTTCCCCTCACAAACTTCAGGTGATTCTCCAGTGAATGAAGACAACTCCTGAGCAGGCAGACCATCCACAGTCTACATCTACGACTTTGGGCTGGAGGAGACGTGAGTCCAAGCTCCAACAGCGGAAGTGGCCCAGTAAGTTAGGTGGGTTGGTGACTGCCCACCTCTGCGCTGCTTCCGATCCTCTCTTCTCAGTGTATCAGATATTTCCCAGCAAGGCAGTCCTCCCATTTTTTTCATTTCTACTCAAATATTTATTTTCTTAATAGTCTCTTTCTCATGGGTGAAGTCTATTCTTCCATTCCCTTATTCTGTCATGGAGCCTCAACATCAATCTCATGAATGACCCTGAGGTCATATTACTGGGTGTTAGAGCACAAGTTCTCTTTCTTTCTTGGCCATTGCTTAGGCAGTGGGGTACAGACACCTGAGATCAAACATTGTTTTTTGCCTCCTTCCCAATTATCTTAACCTACATTATCCTGGGCAGCCTGCCCCCGCAAAGCTCCTTTCTCTCTTAGACTTGATGCTCTCTATACAAACTGGTTTTACAGTTTTCTTTGAGCATGTCCTGCTCTGCACTGTAATTCTTACAAATGGAATCCTAAAATGCTGAAAATGAAAGTCTCTTTTTCCTTCCTCTTATCTCATTTTAGTAAGAGATATTTCAAATAAGTATATACCCACGACTGAGAATCCTATTTTAATCAAGATATTCAGAGTGCAGAGATTTGAGCTGTCTTGTGGAGAAATGATATTTAATCGCTGCTTGGCTATTGACAGTTCCCTTGGTCATTGATGGTATTTAAAGTGAAAGGAGAAAACTCTTGGGAATTTTAATATCTTAAATAAAGGCAAAATAGTGCTTAGAGAATCAATAAGTATACGCTAGGTTTCTCAATAAATATATGCTAGGTTTCTTCCAAAATAATCACATATTTGGTTTCTAAAGAACTTAAACATCAACCAGTTGTCCATGTTTTGGTACTTTTAGAGGGCTGTTGTACATTTTATCCAAAATGTGTGCTAGGAGAGAAGGTTGGGAGGAGCCTCAGCTGAAAGCAGTGGTCACATTTCAAACACAGAGTACCTGACTCAGTTCAAATTCTTTCTTTTCTTTTTACTTGACAAATTAAGACAGAATAAATCAGTGCTAAATGTTGGCTCCAGAGCAAATGATGAAATATACCTGTCAAGACACCCTTTACGTTTTCTGTCTGGCTCCCTTACTCAACTCCTGTGCAAGTTTCTGAATCACAGAAGGTTCAGTGCAGCTTTCTACACAGCATTTTCCTCCCTGGTCTGTAAAAATCATCTTAACTTTGTTGGGAAAGGTTTTTTTTGCTTTGAGTCTGTGCATACTAGGATATTTGGTAAAGTGTATGATAAATGCTAGCAATCTTTTTATGACATGAATCAGTCAAACTTTCAAGGCTTCTTGTTCTCCTTCAGGTTCTCCAGTTACCTTATCAACACTGAAAACTACTTGAGCACAACTTCTGTGGTCCTCAGTTACCTCATCTGGTTTTCTCAAGATTACCTTGATTCAGCTTAAAAACCGGGCTTCAGGGGAACTGGGTCAAAGTGGTCAAAGATGACAAGTATCTCGTTATCAGATAAGTAAGTTTGGGGGTGTTGTGTACAACATGATGACTATGTGGTAAATCTGAAAGTTATTAAGAGAGTAGCTCTTAAAAGTTTGCATCACCAGGGGAACAAATGTATAAATATTAAGAGCTAGATATTAAATTAATATATTATGGTACTCCTTCTTAGTATATACATATCAACATTATGCTGTCCTCCTTGAACTTATACTGTGTTGTATGTCATTTACAGTTCAATAAAACTGGGGGAAAACAAGGTTTCTGCTATAAATCTTATTTGCTGAACTGGGGCTATCATCACTATCACCTCTGGGAAGTGTCTCCTGCTACCGACAACCTGTCCACAGCCGGAAAAGGAGCCCTGGGATTCACTTGACGTCTTGTTCTTTGACTTAAATTCTTACTTCATCTCCCTACTCTTCTAGGACAGCATTTTCAATGTGTGGTTGGGGGAATCACAGTAGATCACCGGTGGCCCTAAGTATGCAGATTCCTGGGACCCATTTGCAGCTTCTGGACTGAGTTCTTCGGGGACAGAAAAAGCCCGCATCTCCCAAATGAACCTTACGTATTCTAAAGTTTGAGAATATCATATTTAGAAGAGAGGGCGGGGGAGTAAGTGTGCTGCATGCCTCCCATCAGCAAAGTACTTGTATTTTAGATGCCATCTTTGATATGGTATGATTGGTATGATTCTCATACCAAGAAAGATAGTTTTTACCACTCTCTTTGAGTGGTGATTCTCAGACACTAATGTATTCATGAGACAAATTACCAAAGTCGCCACAGTGAGTTAGTGCTAGGCTAGATTCCGAAGCCAGTCCATCTGACCCACGTCCTCAGCTCTTTCCATGACATCACATTGCCTCCCCTACTCCTACTCACAGTGTTTTCCTATTCATATATACTGGAGATCCAGATTCCAGCTGATATTTTCTGTATTGATCCAAAATGTACTCTGAGATGCTACTCCACAGCTCATTAGCCATAAAGCTAAAAGCTCTAAAACCTCTAGGTTTAGAGGCAAATGAATTCTGGTGAATTCTGCATCCACCCACGGATGCTACAAAAGGACCGTGTGCTTATGCCCTCTCTCCCAGTTGCAACACCATATGAACCTTTACACCTGTCCTAGCACACACATGCATACACACACACACTACACCTGTACCATATGGGAGAGACACCCCATACAGATACGAGTTGGCATGGGAATGTGCATACAATATGTGCCTGGCTCTCTTTCCTTTATAGATATTTTCAAAACAGTGTTTCTTTGGTGATATCTTTTTTAGACTCCTTGTTTCCCTGACTACAGGATGAGAATGATGAAAAAAGCCTCTGGGTGCTTTTTAGTCACTCTTTCTCCACTGAGCTTGGCGGCTGAGTGGCTGTATTTCTAGATCTGATTCAGAATATGCCATATGAATTATATCATTCATCTATTTGCAACTGAATGTCCAAATATGTTTGCAACAAACACTTCCTTGCCCATGAATTTGAGATCATATCGTTCTCTTTACTGTGTCAAGATTAAACTCCTGCTTTCAACGGCTGATGTTGTCTTACCTATCTCTGCCTGGGCCTTTCTCTACCACCTCTGCCTCAGACCCCAGTGATAGTTCTAACATTTGTGCCTTTGTTCATGCTGGTTTAAATGATGTTCTAATCCAATTCCTAACTAACTGCCTATGTGACTCTGAGTAAGCTATTACAAATCTCTAGGCCTATTTCTTCATTTACATAAAGAAGTTCCATTGGTCATTGTGGCTACTGTAACCGGTGGCTGAAGCCAAAGACTGTTACAGGTCATGGCCCCTGGAGGGGGTTGCTGGTGAACATAGGTGGCCCCAGGGAAAATCTGAACAAAGTATTGATAAAAAAAATACAAGGGACTGCAGAAGGAGCCCCCAGTGTTCAGTGTTCAGGATTTAGCATTTGATGATTCAGGATTTGGGATTCAGCATTTTCGGATCTTCTAGCAAGTCTGGGGTCAGCGATTTTGGCCCCCACCTCGCTGACCTTCAAGAAGGCTGCTGTGGGCCTCTGAAGGATATGGAGAGGCTTCCAGTAGCCAACCTCAGAGAAGAAAAGTTAGGAGGCTTTGCAAGTAGCCAAGCCACTGAAACTGTTCCCGGTTTTGCTTTTGTTATAACCTGGCAGGGAAGGCAAAGACATGAGCCGGGCACCTCACTGAGCTGCATGAGTGAGGCCATTTATTGGATCATTCAGCTGCTGCAGCTGCTGTTTTGAGTGTCTGTCACTTGTCTGGTGCTGTGCTGGGGCATCTCGGCAGCTCTGGGAGAATCTCCTGTTGTGTCTTTTATTCTCTTTGTGAGTTGGAACCTGGCCTATCGTCTGGCTGCTGGTTGCTTCAGGCAGGAAGACACCATCTTGGGCATGTGGCCTATTGTTCAGGAGAAGAGGAGCCCTGTGTCCTTAGTGGCAGGAAGACGCCATCTTAGATGCATTTTGTTTGGGACTTGAAAACACTGGACACTGCTTCAGGTTAGGTAAACAGCTATTTTTGGTCTCAGTAACTCTTTGGTTTTCCCCCATTTGTTAAATAAATTCCATTGCACTGGTTAACAAAGTTTTACAAAAGTCATATTACTGAAATAAAATTAGTCATTTCCTATCAATTTGTATGTGCTCAACATGAATATGACAGTCAAATTCTAATTTTGGCTCTAGTTTTTTTTGTAATCTGCAATAAGTTGATATTTACATCACAAACTGCATGCCAATCACTGGTCAACAAATTTTTGTAAAAGTCATGTTACTGAAATAAAATTAGTCATTTCCTATCAATTTGTATGTGCTCAATATGAATATGACAGTCAAATTCTAATTCTGGCTCTAGTTCTTTTGTAATCTGCAATAAATGGATGTTTACATCACAAAATGCATGCCAAAAGTAATAGGCCTATGGTTAATATCTGTAAAAAATCAAGTCATAGACTACTTCTTAGACTTCTTTCTTCGCTTGTCTCTTGTACAGCTGTTCAGAAGCATCTCTGTGGAGTGTCCAGCAGTAGTCAGCCAGCATTGTAGTGGACCATTTTCCCTGGTATCTTTGTTCCATTGATGCGGTATCTTGATGAAAACGTTTGCCATGTTCATCACTAACCATACCACAGTTTTCAAGGTAGAAGTCCAGATGAGAATGAAGGAAGTGGATCTTTAGAGATATATTGCAGCCAAGTTTCTGATACTGCATCAGCATGTCTTCTACTAGTTCCTTGTAGTTTTCTGCCCTAACATTCCCAAGAAAGTTTGTAGACACTAGGCAAAAAGCATTCCATGCTTGTTTCGCATCACCCTGCAGCAAGTTGTTGAACCAGTCATCTCAATGCAGACAGAATGTTTGGGTAGACTATTCTCGACTTCTTTTGCTTTGTTATTCCACTGGAAAGAGGAGGAACTAAGCAGAAGTAACAGTCTTTTATGTGGTTGCTTGGCTCTCTCCACATCATGGGGACTGCAAACGGCATTGATGGTCTTTTGCCGTTTAACCACTGTGAAAGCTGTGTTGTACATGTAGCATAGCATAGATGCAGAGCCCAAGGCTTGTCTTGGTCACCAACCTTGCAGTAAGGGGCAAAGAAGGAATGGGGCCCTATGAAAGTAAACTCCTTGTCTTGCTCTGTTACTCTGTTCATTTCTATGACCAGACATGTGGGTTTTCCCCCAATACCAACCTATTCTTTCCCACACCAGCTAGGCGTCCTGCAAATTTAATTCAGTTTTGACACTATCTACTTGCAGTAAGCATTGCGATCCCACACAAGATGCACACTCACTTCAGACATCAGTTGCATGTCCCAGGTGGCCCTCTAAGTTTCTATAATTCTCTAGAGTGGCTCACAGAATTCAGGAAAAAAACATTTGCAGTTTTTTATATTACGAAGGATATGATAAAGGACAGAGATGAATAGCCAGGTGAAGAGGTACACGGGATGAGGTCTAGAGAGCATATGCTCAGGAGCTTTTTAGCCCATGGAGTTAGGGTGCACTATCCGCCTGACACATGTTTGTGTTCTCTAACTGGTCTCCAAAACCCATTCTTTCAGGATTTTCATGTGGGTATGATTGGTGATTAACTCAACCTCCAGCCTTTCTCTCCTCACTGGAGTTAGGCTGAAAGCTCCAACCCTCTAATCACATGGTTGGTTCCCCTGGCAACCAGTCCCTCCCCCATCCTTAGGAACTTTCCAAAGTTTATTTCTCATGTGTGGTTGAAAGCAGCCTGTTATAAATAAATAACAAAAGACACTTCTTTCACTTTTATCTACTCTTATCACTTAGAAATTCCAAGGGTTTTGGGAGCTCTGTACTCAACTATATTAATCCAAAAATTCTTTGTTACCCTTCCCCTTCAAGAACTGGAGCTTAATTCCTCTCACCTTGAGTGAATTCAGTGATTCTTTTCTAATGAACAGATGCAGAGGGAGAGGCAATGTGTGGCTTTTGAGATGAGTTCATAAAAGGCCTTAAAGCTTCTTCCTGGCTCTCCCTCCCTCTGACCTCTGAACTGACTCTGGGGGAAGCCAGACATGTAGAAAGGACACACTCAAACAGCCTAACGGAGGTCTATGTGGCAAGAAATAAAGGCCTCCTAACAACAGTCAGCAAAGAACCGAGCACTTTGGCCAAAAGTATATAAACCTGCCATCTTGAAAGAAGGCCCTCCGACCTCATTCAGGCCTTCAGATCACACAGCTCATGAGAGAACCGAAGTCAGAACCACCCGGCTCAGCTGCTCTAAAATCCTGACCCACAGAAATTATGAGTTGTTTTAAGATACTCAGTTTAGGACAATTTGTTATACAACAGTCAATAACTAATATACAGGCCTGGTTAAGCATCCCGAGCAATACATCCTCTCTTCTTTCCCATTCATGTACATTGAAGTACAGACTCTGAAGCTCTAGAAGGTCACTTCTTGGGAGGGGCCCTGGCCCCTCCCTGAGTCACTTAGTGGAGAGAGACCCTAGAAAGCTGTCCCTATTGTGTCAATCCAGAGGCTTGGTACTTGTTACAGTAACTAGTGCTATTGACTTTGTTAATCTACTCCTTTTATAATTATTATAGCATTTATTGTTCTTTACCATATAAGATACAATAATTTGCATGAATGTCTTTTCTATGCTAGTCTACAAGTTGTTTCCTATTTTATAAGAACATCAAATGAGTGTAAGATGTTTGCCAGTATGTGCTTTGCTTGCCTATTTCAATTAATTCTAGCAATACTCCTATAAAAAAGACCCTCCTGTTTTGTCAGATGTGGAATCCAAGACTGAGAGTGGTTAAGTGACTTGCTCAAGCTCACATAACCCTGAAGAGGCAAAGCTGAGAAGAGTTCTTATCCCAACCTTGAGCTCTCAGTCACTCTCATCTGCTTCCTCCAAGTGACCCCTGTATCCAAACAGTGCCTAACGAAGTCTTTTGCATACAGTTGTTGTTTAATTAATGTCTGTGACTGCACGAATAAGTGAATGAACAATGGTAATATATCAAGAGGAAAAATGTCATGAAAGCTCACAAATAAGGAAAAATGCTATTGCTCTGAAATTTTTTTCATCATACAAATGGCCCTTTTTATTTGTATGCCTCTGAACTTTAGGGTGCTAGTGGCTAGAACACATAAAGAAGTTCTTTCACTGGATGAAAAGCATGCTGAGAGAATACTAAGAAATTCTTCATAACGTCTACATTTTTAGACAAAGAGCAGCAAGTGATTCAGGACATCAAATCAGTTCAGAACTTTTCTGAACAGTCAGCTCCTTAAGGAAACCTGCCAAAATCCACAGGCACCTTTTAAGGAGGGACAGTCACTACTAGCCACGGGTGTCCATTCTGCTAGAAACCTGCATCCATTCATAGGCCTGGCTGGGGAACCTCAGCATCATGACAAAGACCAAATTGTTCTCCACAAACAACATGATAATGCAGTGGAAGAGTGGGTGTCCGTGTACTGAAGGGAAAGGCAGCAAATGAGTCCCTGGCACCACCACAGCAGGTCAGCCGAACAAAGATGGGGACAGAACTCTCTGCCAAAATGCCCGGCTCAGAAAGCTTGCTCCATGAGTGAAAACTGTATCAGATTTAAACTAAAAACAGCTAAATTTCCAAAATATGCAGCCAGTGCACCATGGGGAAAAGACTATCCCATTCCAGGGAGGGTAAGATAAGTAATGAATAGTCTTTTCTAATGAAAGCAGAACCCAGTTCTTCCTTTCTGATCTGTTCTGAATTGACATTAGCATCAAGTTACCACCCTGTTTTCATCCCAAGTTCACACCTATCTCTCTTCTAATTCTCCCAAAGGAGAGCTGAAATCTTTACTATAAACTTTTTTTTCTGAAATGAAAAATATAGAAAGTGTTTAGATTTGGAGAGAGAAAGGGGGATTGGAGCAGAAGAGAGGAGATATTAGTCTTCTATTTTTACCTTCTTGTAATGATTTTTTACCATGTGTACTTATTAATTTTACTATTTTTGTTAAAGTTCATCAGGATAAGTAAGGACTATTATCACTTGGATTTGAATTTTTCTGTTATTTTGTTTCAAAAGAAAGCAAATACAATTTTTGCAAGTTTTATAACTGCAATTCTTTGCCCTGAAACAAAATTCACCATTCTCAAAAACAAAAGCCCATTCAGTGTGTTCCTTGAAGCAAAATATTATAGAATACCTTCAGTAAACAGGGAAAGGTGGGTTACTGGGGTTTTCTATATTAGTATAGCATAATCATATATTACTCTTTTATATAGATCAATGGTTCTAATTCAGGGTGATCTGTTCACTAGCAGACATTTGGTAATGTCTAGAAACATTTTGGTTGTTGTAAGTGGGAGGGGGTTGCATCCTACTCACATGTAGGAGACCAAGAGAGGTTGCCAAATATCCTGTAGTGCACAGTCCCATAACAAGGAATTGTTTGTTCAAAAATGTCAATAGTGACAAGGTTAAGAAACCCCAATTTAGATGTGATGACTCCATTGGATAACCTGTAGAAATCACCCTGAAGTTGTGCTCACAAAATAACTGATTTGATTGAGGGGAAAGAGAAGTGAGAAGTTATGTTTGAATAGATTGAGGGCATGTATTTGTGTTCATTCTTCTTAAATGTTTTGAAATAAAACCAAATCTATCCATTATTCTTTCTTCATTTACTCAAAAATTTTTGCTGAATCTCTGCTATGCTACCGTAGACACAGCTTATAAGAGAAATGACTCTCCCACTATAAGTTCATCTGTTTTTAATAAAAAAGAATAGAGCCCAGGACATTTCTAGATATTGCAATTAGTATTTTATCCAGCATACACTTGGCAAAACTGAAATGAAGTCACGAAACTTAAATGTTTAGGTATCTCCTATTAAACATGTACACAATTTCCATTATGGTTGATTTTGCAGTAATTATAAACAAACTCCTATTCCTTCAGGAAAATCAGGTCTTCAAAGTGCACCAATTCAGGGGATCAGAGGGGGCTAAAGAAGCCAAGTAAGAATTTAGACCTGAGACACAGACAGCAAGAGTTTCTGGTACTTTCACTTTATATTTCTGACTGTCCCCACCCTAACCAGTTGGTTCGGGACAGGAGGTACTCCTGGACTTCCTTCTGCAGTTAGAATAGCCGGAAGGAAGGATGTGAGTGTGTGGTCCCAGGGGCTGGACTTAACTCCTCACTCTGAATGAAATCATTAGGAATGTTGCCGAACTATGCCTCTCTAAGCAATTGTGAATACATACTTAATTCTCCCCCATTAAAATAAGTCTCATAAAAATGTTCTCCCTTAAACTTACAGAATGAAATCTCTCAGAAGTTATTGTAGTCATAGAATTATTGATGCATGAACAATTAAAATCTTTGAATTAGTGCCTAAGTACACAAAAGTAGCCCCTGCACTGTTTTACAAGTCCCTGTGGCATTTCACATTCCAGTGAAAGCCAGTTGCAATTTTTTTTAATTTTAGCAAGAGCATGATTTCCAACAACGAGTGTAACCACTTAATGCAATGTTTTCACATGTTTAGGATTAAGATTTTTTTCTAAAAGTGAAAGAAAAGAAATACAGCTACAAAATACTAAGACCAGAGATATATGTGCAAAAATTCTTTGGCAAATGTGATTCTCTCCTATTTTCATCTGCTTCAAGGAAAAGTAAGATAGATCAGCAGAATTGACACCAACTCAAATGGGCCAAAACCAAAGCTGCCCCAGGATTGGTGGAAACCAAGTTGCTAAGGTCAGAGGCTGTCCAGCCTGACCTCCCAGCTGACAAGAGTGTGAGTGGGACCCTGTCTGTCTCAGGCTATTCCAGCTATGGCTACTCCTGTTTCCCATTCGCATGAAGCTTAGCTTAGAGCTCAACTCCAGCAACAAAAGTAACCAAAGCCCTGGTCAAGGCCCAGAGTTCACTGTCAGACTCAAGGTTTGGGGTGCCCTGGTCTGGCCTGAAAGAGTTCAGGCCATTTGGGGTCACAGTAGTGGAAGCCAGGTCCAGGAATAGCCAAGGAGTCCAGGATGAACCCTACAGTCACTCAAATCCAAGGACTTTGACTGGAACCAGAAAAATTATGGGAATGCAGCAAACCATCTGTCAGGCTGCCTTCAGCCCTGGGTCAGTCACAATAGGTGTTCAGAACCCCTGGTCCTGTGTAATCAATCAAAAACAGACAACTTCCACTAAGGGCTGAAAACCTGGGCAGGCTGTCTGGTTTTAAATCATGCCTGTGTCACTTTGGAACTATGGAACGAGTTAAACCTCAGCATGCTCCTTGACTTTAACTCATTCCAGTTTCTCAAATGAGAACAAAGAAAACATCAGCGGTGCAATACACTCCACACTCAGCTAAGCACTGTGTTTTTACCTTTAACTGAGAATTTTCTTTTGATTAAAGATTTAACATAAATCTTTTGTTTTGTTAAATGATGGGACACATATTCCTTATATACTTACATGTTACTACGTATGTTCTTGTTTATTTATATGTGCTGGGCTTAGCATGGGATTGGAATTGTCTAAGTGCTTTAAAACACATGTATATTTATATATGTACATCTGTATAATGTGGACATACATGACAAACTGTAGATATTAAGGGGTTACATAAAATTCAATAAACACTTTTAACTTTGATTTCTTTTAAATAAATATGTAAAATAATGTATATTTCTTTTTTTAAAGATTTATTTATTTATGCATCAATGCTGGGGTACGGGCCAGAGGGATGGGGCAGTGAGAGGGTTCACCAGAGACAGAGTGGGGAACAGAACAGGCAGAGTGACGGAAATACACTGCTGAGGAGAGCAGCCGGTGAGGCAGGAGAGATCTGCCACGCCATGTGGGAATCTCTCTGTTCTGGCCTCGAAGTCGCGTCACCGCTGCCGACAGCTCCACAACGCAGCACTTAACCACTGCGCCACCAGGGAAGCCCTATAAAAAATATTTTATAGAGTGAATCTATTTGTTAATATTTGTAATTACTGAAGTGCCCATCTTGAGAAAGTAAAGATAAGAAAGGTTTATAAAGACAGGATGAATAATCTTCCCCCTTCCAGATCCATCCTCCTCATGTAACACTAATGTGGGGGTAAACCTTCTGAAAGAAATTCTAAAAAAAGTTTAAAAAATAAACCCAAGGAGCCTCCCTGGTGGCGCAGCGGTTAAACACTGAGCTGTGGAGCTGTTGGCAGTGCTGCCGTGAGTTCAGTGCCAGAACAGAGAGATTCCCACATGGCATGGCAGATCTCTCCTGCCTCGCCCGCTGCTCCCCTCAGCAGTGTGTTTCTATAGGTCTGCCTGTTCTGCTCCCCACTCTGTCTCTGGTGAACCCTCTCGCCGCCCCATGTCTCTGGCCTGTACCCCAGCTTGTATGCATAAATAAATAAATCTTTTTTTTAAAGCTTATAAAAATATCTTATTAAAAGATAAAATAAAAAAATAAACCCAAGTCTCAAAGCAAACTGATTAGCATGAGGCAAAGAATAACAGTCTATCAAGAAAGAAAGAAAAAATAAGAGATGAAGTGGAAAACAAGATGAAAAGGAGCTTAACAGTGTAGCTGCAGTTGAATTTTTAAATTACTGCTGTTGAGATGGGTGTGATGCAGAGTGAACTATAAGTCAGTAGTAGACCAGGGAGGTTGTGCAGAGGGAACAGTATGAAATTTCAGGCCTTCCATAAATGATGGGTGAATTCCTAATCGTTAAGTAGAGATAACAAATGTCTAATTGTCACTTTCAACAGATAATTTCCTTCCAGGAATTTAACAGCATGTCCTTTTGAAAATAGTCCAGGTGCCTTTTACTCATAAGCCCCAAGCCCCAAGGACCCTTGGGATTGCATTTGGACAGTCTGCCAGTCTAAAAAGAAACTCTTGTCCCTCTTTAGAGAGAGGAATAGAATTGCCTAAAAGGGAAATCTGGAATCAGTTTGTCCACTGAGTTTTACAGCATCTTCCAAGAACCTCTGTTCTACCCTGTCATGTATACAGGAGATATTTGGCCAGACCGCCAGGAAGGCTTTGAAGCCGAGGGAAGCTCACAGGTGCCCTAGAGAATGGGGTCCTTTGTGGAACTCAAGAGCAGCATGACAACTCTAAGATGAGGGATTAACTGGAAAACAGAGAAGGGAATGAGCAGGAGGACAGAGAAATACTGTAACCTCTGTAGGGTTGCTATTGCAACCCTCAGAATTAGGAAAGACCTCAGGCTTCAGGGACCAACCTTCCAGCTGCAAAAATGTTACAGACTGAGCATCTTTGTCTTTTAAGGAGTCAAAACAAAGATCAAATACTGGAGGGGCAGGGAGTGGGAATATAGAGCTTCCTAGTCTCAGCCTCAGCCCTGCAGTGTGATAGAAGCTTCCTATCACAATAATCAGGTTCCTGCCCTTTAAAAAATGCATATGTTCATAGTTATTTCATATCTGCATAGACACTCAATCTTTCCCCATAGCTACTCAATTATTCTTCATGTTGACAGGTTTCTTGACTTAAACTTCAAAGTGCTGGAAATCGTGGGGTATGATTTAGGTGGTATTTGTCTAAAGCAGTGGTTTAGCCGCCCATTAGAATCACCGAGGGAGTTTTAAAATATTGATGCCTACAGTCCATCCTCAGAAATTCTGATTTAATTGTTCTGGGGTAAGTCTGGGTATCCATTTTATATATAGTATTTCTCAGGCAACCTGAATGTGCAGGTAGTGGTGAGAAACACAGGTTGCGGATCAGTGGTATCTGAACCCCTTCCTAAGTGACATTCCTTCTCATGAGGTGCACAGAGAAGAAAACAGTAACCCTTTCTAGAAGCTTTGGGCCTGAAATCACTGCAGTGCTACAGGGAGCCCTGCACCTGGACAGCCAACAAAGCCAAACCACTGGAAGGCTGACACAGCCGCTCCAAAGTCCAGATCCAAGCCTCATTTTTTTGCCACTCCCACAAGAGGAATGACTACATCCACCGGCAAAAAGCAGCAGGAAGAACATGGGAGAAACCGGAGAACACCATTCTTGAGCCCTGGAGTGGTGCTGGCCTGGGCCTCTTTCAGGCAGATGGCAAGGAGAAGGAAGTGGAGGGGGAACGGGTTAGTCTTCGAGGGGTTAGTCTTCCTAGTACTCTCTAGGCCTGTTTTGCTTGACCCTGGAAGAAGGGAGAACAAAGACATGGCTGGGGCTTCCCTGAAGGAGGCACACCAGGCCAACCTGGATTCTTCAGGATCCTGAAGGGAGAAAAAGTGAAGTAGATGAGAGTTGAAGAAGGTTTCTGAAGGGATAACACTGCAGCCCCTTGTTGCTCCGGCGGACAGCCCTCCAGTCCCGTGCGGTCAGGAGCCAGCTGGGGAGGAGACAGACACGCGCCCCAGACAGCACGCAGACCTCTAGAGTGCTGCAAACACACAGGGACACTGGATAAATGCACCCAACCAGAAGCCAAGAAGGTTTGGGAATTACACACGCTCATGAATAAATACATAGAAAAATGTAAAATATAGGCAGGAAAAATGCACATGACCAACAGGAGGGTCATTACCTCTGGGGAGAGGTGACTGCACCTCAGCTGAGACTGGGGCGGTGTTTTGAATGTAACTAGAATGTTCTCTCTCTCTCTCATTTTTCAATCTGAAGCAAATGTTAACGATTTAAAAACCTGAATATAGTAAAATATCCGCTGTTGTATTTTAATCTGTATCTTATGTACATTTAAAATATTTAATAATTAACTCTTCTAAAGCCTTTTAAGGGAAAAAAGAAGCCATTTCCTTTTGTGACAGAGGGGCTTTGGTAATAGAGAGGCGGCAAAAGACGCACGGGGAGCCTGCTGCTGGTGCCAGGATCCAGCCTTCAGGGGCCCCAGGAAACGCCCCCACATGCTGCATCATCAGTGCCCTTTCACCAGCTCCTCTAGGGAAGGGAGGGAGATTTATCCCGCACACACGGGAGGGAAGGAATCTCTTCGTTTATATAATTGGTGTTTTATGTGGGAAAACTGTTTGTGTTTAACCTACGTTTAGGTGTCTCAAATGCTCTGGCCCCTATAAAAGATTAGGTTATGAATAAGTCGAAGGGAAATTGAAAGCAGCTGGGGAGCCAATCCTGCAGGGCCTCTTACTGTTGGGGAAACCAAGGCCAGAGAAAGGGGGGCTTGCTCATTGTCTCCAGCTTCGCTCTTGCTAGACCAGGGCCCTGGTCTCTCCACTCCCTGCCCAGGGCTCTGAGACCCCAGACTGCTGGGCTGTTCCTTTTTATGGGCAGACGAAACATCCTCTTGGAGAAAACTATCTTTTTCTCTCTGAAAAGTTGTTTTATCCGTACGTGTAAAATTTACAGTAACTAAGCTATTATAGATTTTAGGTAACCAATTTATTCAGTCTCAACTTGAAAAAGGAAATACAAGAAATGACTTTTTTTTTTTTTTTAAATTACTGGTTTCAACTATGTTCTGTCAAATAGTCCCTTCCATCCCTAGTGTGACTTTGGGCAGATGTGATATCTCTCAGGTTATTTTGACTTCTTACAATTTGTCCAAACAAATCTTAATGGGATTCAAAGCTCTTTTCTCTTTCCCCACAGCAGGCCTGGAGTGAGTGTAGTGAGTGTGCGCGCGCGTGAGCGTGCACGTGCATACGAACATGCACTGGTGTGAGGGATGGGGCTCTGGTTGGGCTAGTCTCTTGCTCCTCGGGCTCAGGATCTCATGCTGGGGGCTTTAAGAGGGACATGGAAGGCTTAAGAAACCTGCTACTGTGCTTAGTGGTCCTCTGCTGGCGGTGGGGGTTGATGCTGCCCACTGGTTCCTTTGATTCCCTTACAGTTAGAGGCCTCTATCAATTTCAGGGCCACCAAGAACCCAGACAGCACTTGGGTCTATTAGAAAAAAGGTGCTCCTAGGGAACCTCCTGGGTGCTAAATGTGTTATACCTCTCCACTAAGGCATTCGCAGGACTAGTTCAGGTTCTTCAGGTAAGCCCTCTAGGCCAAGGTACCAAGAGAGCAGACAGCGGAGAACAAGGTGCCACCGCTGCGGATTTCCCAGGTTCTGGGTCATTTGAGCACACGAGGCACCAGCACGCCCTCGGTGAGTCTGAGCAGCCCCTAGAAAAGGCTAAGACCCTCACAGACCTGCTGAAGGGCTTGTTTTCACCGGAGAGGAATCTGTTCTACTCCATTAAACTAAGGACTGGCTGTTGAGTCCCGGTGAATAATTTATCAGTAGCAGTATTGAGGAGCTTTCAGCTGGGAGCAAGGAGGAGGAGGAAAAGACCAGCGGGCCTCGCCAGTACAGGCAGTAACGTCTAAAGTTGAGGGAGGAAGGATTCAAAACATTCACTCAAGAGCTATTTTGTTCTGTGTGGTTGTAGGGAGGAAGGAAAAGAGTAGAGGGGAAGGAAGACATGCCTGTTTTAATCAAAGAACTTTTGTTTTTTAAGCAAGAAGCTCACCAGGAGGCTACCTCTAGAGAAAGGGTGGACTCCTCACCTGGCCACGCCCCTCCCCAAAACCTTTATCTGTCCCCCCAACTCACTTTCACGAAGGTTTTGGATAGTAATTCTGTCTGAGGCTCTCTGTTTTAGGTTTCTCCCTATCCAGGGAGTTGTGAGCATTTGACCCCCGAAAGGAAGTTGTCTTTCAAGAGAAGGTTGCTGGTAATAAATGGCAAGTTTGGGACCTCCCTGGTGGCACAGCGGTTGAGCGCTGTGCTGTGGAGCTGTCGGCAGCAGCGATGGGAGTTCGACTCCCGGCGGGGGAGAATCCCACATGGCGCGGCAGACCTCTCCTGCCTCGCCCATTGCTCCCCTCAGCAGTGTATTTCTGATCTGCCTGTTCTGCTCCCCACGCTGTATCTGGTGAACCCCCTCACCGCCCCATGACTGGCTTATACCCCAGCTTGTATGTATAAATAAATAAATCTTTATTTAAAAAAATTAAAAATAAATGGCAAGTTTTTGGGAACCTTCCATTTCAGATGAAACTTGACATGTCTTAGTTCCTTTCCATTTAGAGACCTTAAGCAGTTAAGGCACCGTTCCTTATGGGTTCTTATTTAAAATCCTGTTTCCTTGGTCATAACTTTCAACCTTAGAAAGGTTACCGTGTGTGTGTGTGTGTGTGTGTGTGTGTGTGTGTGTACACACATATATACATACACAACATATATGTGTATACACACGCACTGAAATTCATTTGAACTACATAGATCTTGGAATAACCCATGGAATACTTTGGTTAAGCACTATAGCCCATGTCTTAAGTTATTTAATTTTGTTGTTGTTGTTGTTGAGATATTCAATAATCAATCTATACTCTGAAGATGATTACATTTTACTTCAGTCAAAAGTTAAAGACCTAAAATACAGCTAATATAAATTGCATGTACACATTGTTAATATAGAGACTTCTGTCAAACTTTGAAAAAAACCTTCCAAGGAACACCTAGGAGAGATGTTTTTTTCTTTTTAGGGACAACAAGATACCTACCTTTTTATCAATTAAATCATGTATTTCTGTATTTTTTCCTCTTAGTTTCAATTTTCATGACATTAATTTCCCTTTTAAATGTTTATTTACAATTTATGTCATTTATGTTAGATAAAATTCTTCTTCCCTTAAAATAGTATCAAAACATACCAAAAAAAAAAATAATGATTCCTGGCTTTCTATTCAAGTTGTAAGGAACAACCTGGTTTGCAATCCAGAGAGGAGAGGATGAAACCGCAGGCATCTTCTCAGATGAGAAGCACATGGATTTGAAATATTTATAACATGGGCAGGTCAAGGATAAGTGCACTTGAGGGTAATTGCATGCATGCAATTAGCAGGATGCACAGCAATGATATATAGAAAAAGTGACAGTTCCAAATAACATAAGCCTCTCTAGCTAAATATACATCTTCCAAATGTCTCTGAAACATTTAAGCATGTCTGGCATTAGCAGTTATCACAGAGATGGTTTTAAAAGCTGCATGTCCCTTTGTAGAAGTGAGTGGCTGGTTCATTCTACCCAGCTGGATAAGACTCAAGGCTCTAGTTTTCCATTAGAGAACATCATAGAGGTTGAAACGTAAGTGTGTGTGTGTGTGTGTGTGTGTGTGTGTGTGTGTGTGTGTGAGAGAGAGAGAGAGAGAGAGAGAGAGAGAGAGAGAGAGACTATGAACTATGAATGAATGAATGCATTCCAGGAACCCACTCAGATATCCTTTGAGGCCCCCAAGCTGCTAATGTGATGATACTGGCAGGTCACAGATCATGATACATTACCTCATCTTACCCCTTTGGATGATTTAGCAGACACAGCTTCTCTAGAGATATTGAGAATTCACCAGAAGAGCTGGATCTCTTTCCCTTACAGAGAATTTTAAAGCACAGAGACTCTGATTTTCTCTCCTGCGCAGTCCTGCACCTCACTTAGAGGAATGTCAGTAAAGACCTAAATGTCCTTTCAGCTGCAGCTATTATGCCTATTGCTACTAGAGACCCCTAAGGAAGAGACCCCTTGAAGAAGTATCTTCCTTGGGGGGAGGAAGGGCTGAAGGGGGAGGAGTTAATATATCTTTATCACTCTTATTCTTCTAAAAATGTCTATTAATTTTCTCTGTATCTTTCTATATTTTGAATAATCTATGCTAGGCTTTTAGCTTTTATGTGCTCTGTATCAGATACTTTTTTGTCATGTAAAGTGAAAATGCTCACATTTTCCAACCCTCAATTAATTGATCTGGCTACTTGATTATAAAGCACATTCAGTTTTCCATCAAGAACATAAGCAAGATAGTAATATATCTAGTCTCCAAAGCCACGTTCTTCCTCTCTCTGGTGGATGTGTATTGTGTCAATTTAGCTGAGCTGGAACTGTCAATACATTTCTCAGAACACTCCTTGCACAGAAGGCTTGGGACTTTTTTGTGCTCCCAGGGTCGCCCAGGCAGGGTGCTATGCTGTGCACACATCGCTGCTGATCTGGTGGCATCTCCGGCTGGTGTGGGGCAGCAACCGAGCTCACAGCTCCTCCTGCTCCCATCAGGTCCCCTGCATCAGCTTCTCTGCCCCAAGGCCAGGTTCACTCTTCATGGGAAAGAGGTCGCCTGCATCATAAGCTTGGAGGCTCCTCACTGTCCAGCCATCTTTGTGGTTTCTGCCTCAGCCTCACATGTTTCAGTTTATCTTTGCCTCCCTCCTTCACACCCACCTTTCCTTTCCTATACTCTGGCTGCCAACTTCAAGTTCCAGTATCAGAGGCTAAAGCAAAATCTCACAGGGACTGTTTAACCAGCTCCCACCACCACATAAGGTCAATCCCTAAAATAAATCCCTCACCATGAAGTCATCCCAGTGATTGTGCTTCCGCAATTAAACCTTAAGAGATACACTAACTTTATTTGGTTGGGAGCATTTTGGCAAATAAAAGAAACAGGACTTAAAACTCTAACCGTTAAGGTCAAGGTTCCTGTTCCTGAGCCTCACCTGGATGGGAAATCCCCAACCACACTGACACGTTTCTTTAAAGGCCAATAAGGGCAATAAGGTCTAACTTATTACACAGGCAGATTAAGGCTTTTCCAGCAACTGTGTTTTAGGCTTCTGACATGAACAACCCCAGGATGGTTAGTGGAACACTGAGTGACCCGAGTCACTCCACCTTTGGAAGTGCCCCGATACCATCTTCCATCAGAGCTAGGCACTCCAGTGCATGCTGATCAGTCTCCCATCTGCCCAATCAGCTTTCTGACCAGATTACAGAGTGACTGAGAAGAGGCCTTCTCAGAATAAAGAGTAATCCCACTGGGCAGCCAAGTACTGAGAATTTGCTTGACTCTTCTGCATGGCAGGGTTGACGGAGTCAGGGGCTTTAGATTTAGAGCCTGTGTTTTAAATTACGAGAGTTACCTAGAAGCCACAAAAATACATTTTGTTTACATGCATTTTTATGCACAGAGAGCTGGAGAGATCTGAAAACACTTCAGGAAATTCTCAGTATTGTTCCCAAGGCTGAACTTTCCTGAATATATGCTTTTTCTTTTTTTTTTAACACAAGAGTTTCTTTTGGATCAGATTTGGGTTTACGGGTCATGACTTGTACTGGATCTTAAATAACCTCAAACCTGGATGAATATGAGCAATTTGCAAACACGGCTGCATGACAGTGGAGATACACTGCCAATGTTCTTTTTGTGAAGGGAAAGAAAAGATATTTTCAGAAATCTGTTTTCTTTCCTCTGGAGTTTGTTTTTTCACTCAATCCAAGAATGAAATGTGTTTTTTTTTTTTTCTTAAACTAACTCTAAATATCCATCTTGCTGCATTAATCATCTTTATACCTTAGCTAATTTTCCTGGATTTATTCTGTATAAATTCATGCGAATAGAGTAGTGCCAGTCCAGCTGACCCTGTAAGTGTGCACCTACATGAGCCTGGAAGGAAAAGGGTCATAGAAATGGAAGCCAAGAGTTTACACCTTCTGATGTATCTCCCATATTCAGGTTTATCAGTGTGGCCCATTAAAACCTACAGTGTCAGATAGGTCTTACTAGTTCTAGTCTACACAGGGGCTCAAGTGGGTGGGGTGTTCAGACACATCACCTATCTTTCCCATATCTGAGTCTGATAATAATTAAAAGTTAGACAAAGGTATCAGAGAATCAAAATTATTGGCTTTATGATGGAGAAAGCTTAAGTTGGAGAACACAGCTTAGTTATGCAACAATGAGCTTATTTCCTATGGCCCCCAGTCACAGACACAGCTGGACACTCTCAGTCCTCATTCACTGAGATCAAGGACTGTCCACTCAGCTTCCTGCCTGATCAGGAAAAGATGAGTCAGAAGATCCCCAAGGAGAGGAGGGAGAAAAGGAATGAGCTGAGCATGCCCAGTCCTCTCTTCCAAAAGTCCCATGAGAGAAGTCAATATCCTGCTCACGGGGAGAAGAGAGTGACATGGGGAGAGAGGCTATGGCTCTGTTCCAGGGACGTTCCTTACGTGTCCTGGACTCGGGTGCTTTGCCTACCAGGATCCACCATGGCTTTAGAGCCCAGCAAGAGAGCAGAAGTCACCCAGTGATCTTTAGTAAAGCAGGAAAGAATGTTTCTATTCTTTTTTATATTTTTGTGCAGCATCTTGCTAATAGAATCCCAGTTCTGCCCAGGCTGGCAATGTAACAAGCTGACTATTTTCATCCCAATGTGTCATACATGGGCATGTAACACAATTTAGATCAGTGAGACATAAACAGAAGTCTCTTAAATTTTTCTACGAAATATTTTGCTTACAAAACTTCAAAAATATATATAGCGAGTAGTGTCCTCCCCTACCACTCCCTTCTTCCTGCCTCGGATTGAAAATGATGGTGTTATATGCATTTTGCAGCCTTGAGGAGTCAAGGATAAAGGTGAAACCTGACACATTAAGGATGGTGCTTTATACATAGATATAAAGAAAGAGATTAGGTGACTAGTGATGCTGTTGATCAGTTGAGCTAACAAGCATCAGCCTGCTTCTGGTTTTCTTGTTATTTGGGAAAACAAAATAGAAAGACATTTGTATATGACACTGTGAGATGGGTTTTCTGTTACAAACAGATAATTATGAACTAAACTGATAGCAATCTTGTTTCTCCCAGCAGCTTCAAGAGGGAACTTTCTGAAGCATTTCTCTCCCCAACCCCCAGCCAGACAGACCCTCCAAACCAATACTGGTGACCACAGGGACAAAACATATTGTGGCCATTCCACCCCCAGCCCGTGGTCATTTAATGGGGGGGGGGGGCAGAGCTACTTGTTCACTCTCATCACTTATGTGCTGTTTAAGTTCTATTCCCACTGCTTATTCCAAGCCAAGGATTCAGCACCTCACTGAGGATAATCACAGAGTCCATTCTCCGGGACTGAAGAATAATAGTTTCTAGTTTCCCTTAGGTTTTTTTTTTTTTTTTTTTTTTTTTTTGGTTTAACTTAAGGTCAGCTAATTAGCTATGTCATCTACCATTTAGAAAAAAAGTAGGATAGCTGAGAATTGTGTTTTTAATGAAGAGTTCATTTGTAACAAGCTATTTTGCCACCGATTCTAGCTTTTAGGCAATCAATTCCCTTCTCAACAAACTCAGTATCTCATTATCACCTTCAAAACCAGATTTGTATTGAATAGAGACAAAGACCAATTCAAAGAGACTGCTGATATTAGATCAATAAAGAAATCACATTCTCACCCCATAAGTAGTGCATCCACAAATCCCAGGAAGCTCCATCTTACATAATTTAGAAATATTCTGTGCTAATGAAAGACATCACAGGATGTAAGGAAGGAGAAAAACCACCACTATATTGTACTCTAACAGATTGCTTCCTAATATATAAAAACTTTGAAAAGATTACAAGGAATAAAAGTATTCAAATTTTTGCCTTAAATGAAACAGTAATATTAACTAGTATATTTTTCTACTAAGAAATGTTAACAGAGTCAGGGAATCTTGTGACAAATAAGTGCTCAATGGGTTATTGTTTTTTTACTTCTTTCTGTTAGAGAAAAACTTTCTTTTAAATTAATCTAATTATCTATTTATCTATCTAAACACACATATATACATTATAATATTTCCTGTCACTCTGTGGTTTCTATACACTTCAAGAGCTTCTCTTTGCCAGTAACTCTTATTTTCATCTGAATCAATTAGAATGTATAGCAATTAGAATGTGTTGAGCTGCAAGTAAGAGAAAACCTAATTGTGACTCAACCTACAAGGATGTTTATTGTTTAGTTATGAAGAAAGCTTGAGGCAGTCTGTCCTGGAGTTTGTTCAGTGATTTAGTGATGTTGTCTAGTGCTGAGGGTCTATCTCTCACTTCACTCTGCCCTACTCAAAGAGTTTGTAATGCTTCAAGATGCTGTAAGAGATTTCAGAATCAGTCCTTAAGAGCAAAAGGCCAGAGCAAAAGGACGAAGGCAAAAAGGATTGGGTCTCTCTTTTCTGTCAGGGGGAGTTTTTCTGCAGCAGCACTTCAATAAGCTTCCCCTTGGATTTCCTTAAGCAGAAATGGGTCCCATGGCAAGTACTGACTTCAAGGGGTGTTGGGATAGTCAATATGGTATTTGCAAACTTTTGTATAGGAGACAGGAAAAGAAGGGCATTGGTAACAAATGTTGAGTAGACCATCAACATCTGCCATGGAGTATTAACTTCTAGAGAGCAATTGCATATATTTTGTAATTTCTTCTTGCTGTCTTTTGTATTAAAACAAAAAAATCAAAACAATGACAGTAAACATATTCAAATAGTACTGGGAGAAAAGAAAAAATTTACCCATAATTTCATTGTCCTGTTATAGAGATTTCTTTTTTATGTATTGTCTTCCACTCACTGTCCATGGTCCATATTCATAAACATTTTTATGTAAATACAACCAAATTTTGTATTCTCCATTCATCATTATATTATAATCATTTTCTACACATTGTTCATAATTATATTTTCTAATGAAAATAACTTTTTGTTAAGATTTATATATCAGAATTTACTTAACCATTTCCATATAACTGAACTCATAGATGATTTTCCATTTTTAACTAAAATTGATGATAATACTATAACAATTTTTGCAAGTTTTTTGCTAATAATCTGAAGTATAAAAAAACTGTGACTATATTTATAACTTATAAAATACTGTCATACAGCAAGAATGAATGGAGTATAAATTTTTATTACTGAGATACACACACACACACACACTTGATTAGCTAATTTAGATAATTTAATCACAACCTTGCCAACATGGTGTTATCATTCTATTTTTTGGTTTTGGCTACCTCACCAACTCTAAGATGTTACATTATATTTATTTTCGTATTTCCTTTCATCTGACAAGGAGACCATGGGTTAACCCATCCAGGGTGGAGCTTATATAAACATAGTAAGAGCAAGTTCATTTCTTAACCATAAGTTCTCAAAGGTCAAGATAAACTAGTTGAACCAAAATGCCAGCAGTCACTTGAAGGCTGTATCTGAAGTATATGTGAAAAAGTTTCTGTCTGGTTTTTATTTTCTATTTTTTTCTAATATAAATTGAATATGGACTTGGTATATAAGTAAAGGATCTGGTTAGGATCAGAATATGGAAAGGCTAAGAGAAGAATACAGAACTGGATACACAGGTAAGGCTTGGAGACTCCACAGAATCCAGACCAAGGAGAGAATGCCAAATGAACAGACAAGAAACAAGAAATAAAGACTTGGAAGCAGCTGGTTCTCATGTGTTCTCAAAGTAAGGCAGGAGAAGACAAGACCATTACCTGGTGGGAGGAACAACTGATTGTTTCCTTGGTTACTGCCAACTTGTTTTCCTACTGTTATTGTTTCTTTTTGAATGAATTATCTAATCACAACCTAAAACATGTCCTTGTAATTATAATATTGATTTGTTCATTCCACAAATATTTATTCAGCACCTAGTATGTACTAAGCATTGTTGAAGCACTGGAAGCAGTTTTTAACAAAATAAAGTCCCTAATCAAAGGGAAGGGTTAACCCTTTTAAGAAAAAATTAAAACAAGGGTCTGGGTACAGAAAAGGTTTGGGAGGAGGGGAACCCACATGTAGCAGATTGGAGACACTTGAACAGGACCTGGGTGAAATGAAGAAATGACACATAAAAATAGCTGGAAGAATGGTTTTCTAGACTAAAAAAAAAAAGAGAGTGAAGCGGCCCTAAGGCTTGAACATTTAGGGTATGCTGAGTAGGTAAGTCCCCTGACTTACAGAGACAGTGGTAAAAGATGTGACTGGAGAGAAACCTTGAAGCTGGCTTCTATAGGTCAAGATAAGAATTTGGGACTGTGTTCTCAGTATGAGGGAACATGGTTGGGTTTTCAATCATTTAGATTTTAAAAGAATCACAAGTTGCTGTTTGTAGACTAGATTGGGGGCAGGGGATACTGGAAGCTAAATGAAAGTTTAGAGCAGTCGGAAGTTATTGCCATAGTCTAGATGAGAGGTGCTAGAGGTTTGGATGAAAATGGAGCTGATGGAGCTGGTGACAGCTGTCAGATTCTATGTAATTTTTCAAGATAAAGCTGACAGAACTTGCTGATGAATTAATTGTGGCATGTAAATGAAAAGAATGAATCCAGCATGACACCTATATTTTTGGTTAGGTGAAATGGTAGTGTTTTCTTCTGCATTTTGGAACACTGGGGGAAGGGCAGTTTTGGAGGAGAAACATCAAAAGCTCAGGTCTCTTTGAGATTAGGTATCCAAGTGAGGGTGTTGAATTGGCAGTTGAATTTATTTGAAGTTCAAGCAGAAAATCAGATTAGTAGTTTCGTTTTAGAATCATCAATCTATTGGCTGTATTTCAAGTCACAAGTCTGGGTGAGATCACCAAAGGAGTGAGCACAAGTGGAGAAGAGAAGCTCTTCAACAAGTGGAGACTGTCAGAAGGAAAAGGAAAAATAACGAATGATATCACTTATAGGAGGAATATAAGAGAGCCAAACGAGAAATCAGAAGAAGAAAATAGCACACAAATCAAAAACAAAAACTAACAGGCAACCACAAATAAGAGACATTCTGCAGGGGAGGGAGAGGAAGAGGGATCAAAATAGGGGAGTAAAGAGCACAAGGGACTATGGTGATGGTTCACGGGTGAATTGGTGGTAGGAAACTTATGGGGGATACATAATAATGTAAAGGACATAAATATAAATTAAATTAAATTAAAAAAACAAACAAAACAAGTGGAGACTGAGAAGATGAGGTGGGAAGAGGTTACTGGGAAGGAGTGGGCACAGAAGAAGAAAGATAAGCAAGTGGGCTCAGGGTCCTGGAAGCCAGATGAAGAAACTGCCTCAATTAACCAACATCAAGTGCTACCAAAACATCTAGTAAGATGAAGACTAAGACTAGGAATTGACCTGCAACTATGCCCTGAAACTCCCAAGTGTCTATGATGACTAAAAAGCCATGGAAAGCATCCCAGCAACCATCTCTCCCTGGACTATGCCAAAGCGATGTGGATAGGACTTAGATGTCTTTATATAAGTAAGGACCAGTTGGCTGGTAGCTGGAAGTTCCATGAATTGTTTAATTCCTTGTTTGAGTTGTATGCGTAAATATTCCTGAGGTTGTTCTGAGGATTTGAAGGATAATAAATGCAGAGTATGAGGCACAGAGACTGGTATAGTGTAATCATGGAATGATGTCAGAGTTAGCTATTATTGTAAACTTAGTGAGTCTCATTGAATTTTTAGCTCTCATTTCAGGCTGTTGCTTAGCAGTGTTCCAAAGATAAGCACGAAGTTTTCTGAAATGACTGAAAGGAATCACAGCGTTTTAGAGCTGAAAGGACTGCAAAGATTCATTACTCCTTTCTCTTCACCTAACAGATAAGAAAACAGAGATCAGCAAGATTGGGTGACTTTCTCAAGGTCACTCACCAAATTAATGGCAGGGCTCAGAAATGAACACACAGGTCTCCCAAAGCTGTGTCCTTTATAATTAGTTACAGCAAAAGTTTATGGTTAGCAACTTAAGCATTCCATGTCAGGTAATCTATTTCATATAACTGAATCTTGTTCCTTTTAAACCATTAAAACATAATAACATTCATTATCATCATTATCACTCTTGATTAAAATCTACTGCTATTTATTAAAATACTTCTCTCCTGCACAATGGAGTTACTTTAGAAGATTTGAAATCCTTAAAGTCAACTTTTTTTGTTACCTTATTTCTTTACCAGTTGTTTTAAGCTTTGAGCAAGTTTTTGATTTCCAAAACAAATGACAGCTTCATTTCATAGTATTACAATATTGTCAATTTGATCACTTGACATTTTCTAACAAGACAAATCTAAGGAATTAAGAACAGCTATAAGTACGTGATTCTGCACCTAAGAGCATCCATAATTACAAGTGTGCATTTTTTTATACCATATAGACAGGTAGAATTGTAAATGTGTTATTATAGAGATCTTAGTGAAAACAAAGATGAAATTCATGCAGAAATTAAATGAGTCAGTGTTATTTTTCCTTCAGCTCTTCAGAGTATGCATAGTTAATATATATTTAGTTATTGAAATAATTTGTGTCTCTGTTGCATTTTTCCACAGAGAAATTCTGAACATCACTTTATTAAACTCTCAAAATACTCCTATGAGAGATGAGGAAATCGGATATTATTATTCCTATTGTAGAAATTAGAAAACTAGCTTCTCAAAATGTTACCATGCCCAGAGGACCTATATGAACAGGAAAAAAATCCCTTTCTCCCTTCTCTCCACCAAGCAATTTTTGAGTCGCATCCAGGAGTCTGAATTTAGTTTTCTGTATTTTCAGCTGTTCCAGGAATTGACTCCGCCAGAAAATAAAGCCAACTGATCCCTGGTGCTCACAAATCCACCCTTGACTTTTCCCATCACCAGCGACCACAGGCTCAGCCTCTGCCTGCCCCTGGGGTCATGTGGTCTCCATTGCTGCAACAACTGTGAATTCATCACATTTCACTGTTAAATGTAAATTGCCAGTCACATTCTGTCCAGTCTTATTAGAACAACTGAGCTGTGTGTCTCTAAAGAATGAAGTAGCAAATAGCACCAGAAAAGGATTCCTTCTTGCCCTATCTACATTTTGGTGCCTGTGCATGATGATGTTGTGTATAGAGCATGTTGAATATCCTAGAGGAGTAGGTCTATCACTCAACCTTAAATGAGGCAGTTTGGTTTTCAAGACAAACATAAAATACAGGACAACATCTAATTCCCATAATTTCCGGCTAGGTAACAATGAAAAAAAAATAGATCTTTTTATAATCACACAAGTAAAAACACACAAATTTCCAAATTTAAAATGATTAGGTGCTACATAATGTGCCTTTTAAAAAAGAAAACTTTGGGCCTCCCTGGTGGCGCAACGGGTTAAGCACAGCACTATGAAGCTATCCAGGGCCACTGCAGCATGAGTTCAATACCTGGCCAGGGAGATTCCCACATGGAGCAGCGGACCTCTCCTGCCTCGCCTGCTGTTCCCCTCAGCAGTGTATTTCAGTAGATCTGCCGGTTCTACTCCCCACTCTGTCTCTGGTGAATCCTCTCACCACCCCCCACCTCTGGCCTACACCCCAGCTTGTATGCGTAAATAAATAAATCTTTAAAAAAAATAAAAAAGAAAACTTAGCTAGACTATTTTAAAAATTATAAAATTGATCATATAATGGAGAAATAGTGCCAATTCTAAGATGGAAAGACTTAAAATGTACCAATCAGTGGAATTTGAATTTAATTGATTTTATAGATTTAATGCTATTCTGTTCTGAAGCCCAGTAATTATTTTCAATTTTGCAACATTATTCTAAAATGTTTGTGCAAAAATAATAAGAATATCAACAGGGAGTACAGTAAAAGAAAAGTTTCTACCAATATCAACCATTGAAACCTATTTTATAAAAATGATAAAATAACATGTTAACTAGATCATAGTTGTGGTTTTTTTGTTTTTTTTTTTAAAGATTTATTTATTTATACATACAAGCTGGGGTACAGGCCAGAGGCGTGGGGCGGTGAGAGGGTTCACCAGAGACAGATTGGGGAGCAGAACAGGCAGATCAGAAATACACCGCTGAGGGGAGCAGCGGGCGAGGCAGGAGAGGTCTGCCGCACCATGTGGGATTCTCTCCAGCTGGGCGTCGAACCCGCATGGCACGCTGCCGACAGCTCCACAGCGCAGCGCTCAATCGCTGCACCACCAGGGAGGCCCTAACTAGATCATAGTTTCATGAAGCCATAAAAGAGACTTAAAAGAGCTTACAAATTTACAAGCACATTTTTTGAAAAAAACAAACAAAAACTGTTATATAAATATTACTAAACAACAAAAGTTGTTTTTTTTTCCCCCAGCATAAGTAGAGGAAAAAGTTATGTGGCAGATACTTTTAGTTGGTACATTCAGTGGTCTTTTCCAACCCCTTTTTCCCTTGCTGTCCTCTACTCTAGAAGGAAGGACTGAATATGTTCCCAGTCACCATTAATAATAGATATGACCATGTGACACATTTTCACTAATGAGACATAAGTGAAAATCTCCTTGTAGGTTCTGAGAAAATTTTTGTATTCCAGGTAAAAGTGGGTGTGGTTCTCATTGCCCTTCTTTCCTGCTTTGTATACACTTTTCCTGCTTTACATACAGATGTAAGCTTGATATTCAACAGCCATTTTGGAATCATGAGGTAGTAAACATGAGGGAAAGACCAAGAGAATTTCAGTTGTCAGCCACAACATATTGAGACACTGAAAGGATGCCAACAGTTACTGCAATAATGTTTTTTAAATTTTTCCTATTTATATTTTTCTGTATCTTTTTATGTTCTGACATCTTAAGAATCTTGCTGGTTGGGAAGAGACTGCCTTCCCAGGGCTAGCCAATACCTAAACTTAGTAAGCAACTTACTTGAGAAATACTCTTTTATACACAAGTCAACCACCCCCTTTATCTAACTCACATACCAACCCAACATTTCTCTTACCCTAACTCATTTCAAGGTCAGGTACTAGGCAACTAGAGACCACTCTCATAGCCCAAAATCCACCAGAATCAGAAAGCTCGTCAACCCTAAATTGTTACTATCTTGATTTGCCTTTACCGTAAAAAATCCTAAAAAAACCCTCGATCTAGACTTTCCCAAGCTCATCCTTCTCACAAAACCTGATGCTTCTCATCTGGTCCTTCATGGCCTGGTGTGAGACATCTTTACTCAGGAAATGTAAGTCATAGCTGCTTTTTGAAATGATCTCCCTATGTTATTACCCAATCATCTCTATAAGTTAAAATCCTGTGGGTATATTTCAGGATAGCAACCACCCTATGGACTCTTGTAAAGTAAGAAGAATAAAGTCTTATTTGTTGAAGCCACAGTTACTTGACTTTTTGTTATTTGCAGTCAGCAATCATAACTGACACAAGAAATATTTGATAAGAGATACTGGAGTTAGTGATACAACTTTTAAAATAACTGAGGGGCCTCCCAGGTGGCACAGCGGTTAAGCGCTGCACTGTGGAGCTGTGGGCAGAGGCGACACGAGTTCGACGCCCGGCTAGGGAGATTCCCACATGGCGCAGCAGACCTCTCCTGCCTCGCCCGCTGCTCCCCTCAGCAGTGTATTTCCTTGATCTGCCTGTTCTGCTTCCCGCTCTGTCTCTGGTGAACCCTCTCACTGCCCCATGCCTCTGGCCTGCACCAGAGCTTGTATGCATAAATAAGTAAATCTTTATAGAAAAATAACTGAGTATTCAATATACAGTAGATAGATTCAGGAATTTTTTTTTATTGTGAGAAAAGAACAGAACATTGAATGAAAGATTTAGCAGATCTTTGAGAAAGAGTTTTTTATTAAAACTTTATGAAGAGTTGTAAAGAAAGTGATTAAACACATACATAAAATTTAAACTTCATGAAATATATATATAGAAAATATAACAGACGATAGGGGATCAATAATATATAAAAGGAGCTTATTCAAAAGTATTCAGAGTATTTCATTACTCTGATAAATTGGCAAAGAATATGAACAAGCAATTCCCCCTAAGGAGAATCAGACACAGCAAATAAACACCTGAGAAAATGTTCAGCAGTGGTAGTAATCAAAGAAATGCAAATTAAAACAACCATGAAATGTTATTTGACACCTACTGAATTAGCATTTTTAAAAATGATGGGCTGGTAAGGTGACAGTTATATTGGTACACTCATTCATTTTAGGTGGCATTGAAAATTAATACCACCTTTGAGAAAGCACTGTGACAAGCATGGGGAAACATCCATGCCTTTTGACCTAGTAACTGTAGTTTTTGCAATTAGCACTGAGGAGAAAAACTCAACAGAAGCAAAGAGACACACTCAGCACTGTTTTTCAGAGTCCTAGCAATTCAATTAAATTCAATTAACGTATATTTTAGCCCTTCCACCTGCCAAGCAGAGGCAACTGGGAATCAGAAATTAGTAAGGCACTATCTGATCTCAGGGGCTCACAATCTGGCAGAGGAGTCAGGTAAATAAATACACTACAAAATAGAGCACTGAGTTCAGTAATGGAAACAATGATGAAGTCAGAAGAGCTAGATTTTATGATGAGAGTGCATGGCGTAGGATAGCAGAGAGCAAAGAGGGAGGAGAAAAGGCTTAGTGAGGGGACATAGCAAAACCACAGAGGAAAAGGCACAGAGAATCAAAATAAGGACAATGAGTATTCTGGTATAGTAGGAATGGAGATTACAGGAGGGAATCCTGGAATCCCTGTGGAAAAACAAGACTGAGGAAGAGTGGAAGGAAGCCTTATTGCCTTTGTTTGACATCAATAATAGCAAAAAATGGAACTTCCTTAAATCACAAATACTGGAACTATCTCTATGAATTATGAGTCAGTGGACCATTATTATACCATAAAAATGAAAATCATTAAGTTTATAAAACACATGAAAACATTTAAGATACATCAGCAGGATACCTAGAGGAGAGCAGCTAGCCTTGACAACCCAGAGCATTGTTCAAAAAATTCACCATTGCCTCTTTTTTAAATTAAAATAAAATACATATACTATGAGTTACCCACTGAAACTATAAAATGTGTCCATTTAGTAAATTCACAAAGTTGTGCAACAGCTACCACTGTAAGTTTGACATATTTTCACCACTTAATAAGAAACCCATTGGAACAGTCACTCCACATTCCTTCCCCAGCCTTGGGCAACCTCTAATCTGCTTTCTGTGTACACACACTTGCTTATTCTTCACCTTGCCCTTACAGAAACTTCCTATGCCCCTGCTGTGCTCCCCAGGCCTGAGTAAGCAGAAGCAACCTATTCATGGCCTGGCCCCATTAAGGATACTGGGCCACCACTCAACACCCTAACCCTCTTCTCCCCACCCCCACCCCCTTCTGCTGACTGAGGGAAGTAAACACTCTATTAAAAGTTCAGAAATAACACGAGGAGATAAAACAAAGAGTCATAAAACTAGAGAATCTACCCACAGAACATGCAGCTTGCTCAATAGGGCTCTCAAGGCCAGCATCCTCATCCCTGAGGTGAGCACCATCTTAGGTCCCACATCCCAGCTTCCCACGTTGGTCGAGCGCCAAGAGTACGGCGCTTTTGTGAGGACATTCTGGGGCAGGGCAGGAAGCACACCTTCCTGGACTAACATACACAGGCAAAGGAAATCTGGTGATGCATTTTCATTTTTCCACTAAGGCACTTGCAGGAAGCACTGCTAGTGTGGTGCTGGTCCAACTGCCTTCAACAAGTTCATTATCTCTCTTCCTTAGCAGTCTTATCTCCTCAGGACACCATTTTGTTGCTGGGCAAAGTATAAAAACTGCAGTTCTCTGTGGAAATGACCACAGATGAGCTTCCTTGCAGTTTGTTCAGAGTGTTCCTGACTAAGGACAATGCTGCACGTTTCATGGTGGAGTTTGACCTCTTGGGGTTGGTGAGTTTGACATTTTTGTCTTATGCACCAAGCACATTCTCTTTGGTGAGCTAAACAATTAGAAGATCTCATGCTTCACAAGAAACTACAGCAATAATCCATCGCCCCACTTCTTCCAGGGCACTGACACTCTGCGAAGTGAAGACAGGCATGAGCATAACATCGTGTTGACAGCACAGACACAGTGGCAGCTTTCCAGTGTATTAGGAGGTAACTGAGCAGGAGTCGGGTATGTGGCTTTGGGTTTAACGTCTTTGGTTCTCAATTTCCTCACAGATGCAGTAAGATTTGGAGCAGAAAGTCCACACCAGTTCTTGCTAGATTGAAAGTCCATAATTTCTCCAAATTGGTAAAGTGAGAAAAAGGTCTCATTTTTTAGATCTTACGGCCTTAGGCTCCTTGTGAGAGAGAAGCAAAGGGGAAGTGGGTGGGGAATTTAAAAGAAAGGAGCACAGGAGAAGAGAGGGGATGGTCCAGGAGACAATGGAAGGGAAGGGGTCAGGAGAAAAGGGGGAAAGACAGGACAGGAAGGAGAGAGGAAAGGAGGAGAGGTTGGGGCAAAAGAAGCAAGGGAAGGGGACAGGAGGGGACTAGAAGAGAAAAGGAGAAGGGAAAAGGAGAGGAGGGAATGGTAGAGAAGAGGAGGGGATAACAAAGGAGAGGACAGAAGGAGAGAAGAACAGTAAATTAGTAAGCCTTCATTGGAAAGAAGATGGACAAAAGGAACTAACGTGTTTAATGCCTTAACATATCAATTCTCAAAACTACCTTCCAGAGAGGTATCAGTATTACCCTTTCACTGGTGAGGACCTGAAATTTCAAATGCTTTGGAATCCTCTCCTGCATGTTAAGTGAGCACTATCCCTAAACCCCCAATGGATTTTGATGCAGTTGGACAAGATTTATGACAAACTCAGCTAAGTAACTTACCCGAAGTCTTATACTTGGTTAATCATGGTGCTGAAATGCAGACTCAGGACGACCTGTTTCTAATATTATGTTCTTTCCAGTCTAATAGACTGAGAAAGGAAACATGAAGAGGAGTGAGGAAAGTTTTCCGTATGGATACCATGCATGCATGTGAGGAAAAAAACGAAAATCAGCTAAGAAACTGCAAAACCCTCTCAATAACACCTACCCTAAAAGGGGCAGGGGTGGGGTGGGGGGAATGTGAGTAGGTTGAGTCAATTAGAACCTATTCAGGGAAAATTTTAAGATAAAATCTCAGAGGCATTCCTAGTAAAATAGACCTTTTCCATAATTAACACTTCTCCTTATACCCTGGGCTGACATTAACTCTTACTGTTTATTTTTTTAATAATGACCTAGATTTAACAATAATGCTTTTCATTTCATAGCACATTCACAATTTTAAAAGCAATTTCACATTCATTATTTGTTTTGACCTTTAATAACAATAATAGGTAGAAGTTCAAACAAAGACTTTGGAATAAGACTTCAATTTGATTGTCACCCCTGTGTGACCTCAGGCTGGTTAATTAAGCATTCTGAACCTCAATCTTTTATAAAATGAGGATAATAACAGTGGCCACCACATAGGGTTGTGGGGTGCATCAAAAGAGATAATAAACGTTAAGTGTTAGCCATCACATATTAAGCGCTCAAGAAAAGTTAACCAGTGTCATTTTTATACATATCATCAGAAAAAATTACCTGACGTTTGAAAATAAGGAGAAAAGGTTACTGGGCCATCCAGTGCAGTACTGAACTTAATTTTCCATTGACTTTACACCTCTGTATGTACAGAGGTTAACTTGACCATTTTTGTCAAAGATGCAAATAATAATTGTTATCCAATAGAGAACATAAGTACACAAATTACAGCTTATTATCCTGTTGAATATTAACAAGTTTTGTATCTAACTTGGCAATATTTTAACACTTCTTTATTACATTGCACACATACATAATCTCTAATGCTCTTTGGACAAGTTCTAACAGCTAAATGTTCTCTTTATAAATAAAATCTATGACATGTATTCATATAGATTCCTGACAAATATGATTTTTACCCTTTCAAAAATTATATTTTGACATATGAGACAGTTAATGCAGGTAGGCCCGCCCCACTTGCTTGAGGGACTCTGAAACTCAAGCGATTTTGACTTCCACAGTAACGAACACATTGTTTTCTTAACTTTCAATCCAATACTTTTTGTTCTATCTTATGCCTTTGCCCAAATAATATACAAAAATAGAATGACAATAAAGAATAAGATACAAAAGAATCTAAGGCCATACTCTGCAGGTTTCCACAGTTTCCAGACTATTTTCACAGCCCTCACTCTATCAAAGGGGAACGAGAACACCATGTGAGTCTGCCTTCTGAACGTTCTTTTTCTCAAAGTGTTTGTCAAACCCACAGAGGAAAAAAGGATACTCTTTAAAAACAGCAAAGGTCTAAAAAAGGAATAGGGTGGGGAAGCTGATAGTTGGCTAATCTATTTAATGGGAAATCAAAACTATTCTATGCAAAATAAATTTAATCTACATTGATTAGATAGAGGGAGACTGGGTTGAATCTGTCTTGGAATTTGAGCAGACTCAGCATCTCTATATTTTCTTTCCTCAACATAAGCAGAAAGCATGCCTTCAGAACTGGAAGGGTGATTAGGAATGAGCCCTGTGTCAGCACGTGAACTTGCTGTCAGGCTTTGGGGAACATGACCGATCTAGTAAGATGCTCCAAGCTAGTGGCCCAGTCTGTCTGAAGAAAGGCACAAGTAGTAAGCAAAGCTGAGCAGTGGACAGTGAGTGTGGAGCCAGGGTTAATTTCAATCAAGCAGTGCCTGAATCAAGTGAAAGGAGCTTCCATTATTTTTATTACAATGCATGTTTATTAATATTATTGATATATAAATGAAAATGGGTTTTTGTATTTAAAAAATTCAGCTAAAAATGTATTTTGGCACAGTTGGCCTTCATTTTTTCAATCCTTTCATCTCTAAATTTCCCTGAAAACTTTTTCTTTTCTATAGCAGCTCCTTCTTCATTTTCCTGTTCATCCTTGATTTCTGTGTCAACTCACATAGGGCCCTATCTTTTTACTCACTACCTGTTTTAAATTGCATTATCTGTATGCTGATGCTTCTCAGATTTTATATAGACTTAATCGCTTGCCTGAACTCAGAGCTAATATATCCAGCTGCAAATGTAAAATCTCCATTTGAATGTCAATAACCAAAGTAAACTTAATATGTTCAGAACAGGGGCCTCCCCGGTGGCACAGCGGTTGGGCGCTGCGCTGTGGAGCTGTCGGCAGCGGTGACGCGAGTTCGACACCCGGCCGGGGAGATTCCCACATAGCACAGCAGACCTCTCCTGCCTCGCCCGCTGCTCCCCTCAGCAGTGTGTTTCTGATCTGCCTGTTCTGCTCCCCACTCTGTCTCTGGTGAGCCCTCTCGCCACCCCACACCTCTGGCCTGTACCCCAGCTTGTATGTACAAATAAAAAAAAAAAATGTTCAGAACAGAGTTGTTGATGCTGTCCTCTCACTTCATATCCCTATCTTCCAAAAGAATAATTTCTATGTCAGGACCTTTGCTCATGCTGTTCCTTAGACCTGAAACACTCCTCCTCTCACCATCTTACGGAGAGCCCCTCACTGTTGCTCAGATCTCAGTGCAGTTTTCATTCCTTCTTGGAGTTGTCTCCTGTCAAAAGAAGTTCCCCAGCACCGCCACCAGTCATTCTGACAGTCATGGAAGGTCCATGACCTCCATAACCTCACATTTATTTATCACTATATCAAATTCTGTAACTTAGTGTTCATTTGCATCTGGTTAATTTCCTCCTGCCCCACAGCTCTACCCCCTACCCCAACAGAAAATGAACCTGGAGGGAGCTAGAACTCATTTGTCTTAGTCAGTGAGGTTCCACCAACACCTAGATTGTCAACAAATTGTTAATGAATGTATTGAAACTGCACAAATATATTTATGGAGGTCACTTTTCCCATAAAAGCCAAGGGTGAATACCACAAAAATCACACATGATAACTGGAAAGGAAGAAGATACCAGTTCAGGGATAACCTTGAATTTCTAAATTGATTTGGGAATAGTAAATGCCATTGGGACAGGAAGGAAGACAGAGGTGTAGGGTGAGAGTGGTAAGCAAACAGAACACAAAGCAGTGACCTCTTCAATTTCTAAACTCTGAAATTTCAATAATCCCTACATGTCCAGAAAATTTTCAAGAGACTGATTTTATTTTCACTTTGCTACGTAAAGATATTAGGGCAGAAAGTTATCATCTACTATCATCACCATCATGTCATAAAGGATATTTAGTTACCAAAAAGTAGAAAACATAAACTTCATTGTTTAAGTTGAATAAACTTTGTACTATGAAAACTCCCTATATTGAATTTATTTCTCTAATTGCTTCAAGGTCCTTCAGAAATGTCACCACTGACATCATGGGGAAACACTACTTAAATAACGGGTTTGTGGTCAACCAACAATCACTGGCAAGTTTCTCAAGTCTGTACATCTCAACATGAATATGGCCAATTATAACTTTCTTCAAGGGGGCCTCCCTGGGGGCACAGGGGTTAAGTCTCAGCACTATAAAGCTATCAGCAGCCACTGCAGCATGAGTTCGATACCTGGTCAGGGAGCTGCCACATGGCACAGCAGACCTCTCCTGCCTCTCCCACTGCTCCCCTCAGCAGTGTATTTCAGTCACTCCTCCTGTTCTGCTCCCCACTCTGTCTCTGGTGAATCCTCTTACCTCCCCACATCTCTGGCCTACACCCCAGTTCTTATATGCATAAGTAAATAAATCTTAAAAAAAAAACTTTCTGTGAAAGTCATCTACTAGAGTGTTGTAATGTGTAGGTGACCTGAAAACCTGGCATTGAGATGTTAGCTAGAATTTCCCCCATACTTTATGTAGTCATAAATCCAGGCATACAAGAAAAGGGTAAGATATGTGAAATAAATGAGAGAGAGAGGGAGAGAGAGGAATGCATTATGGAAGAAATTGGTGGATCAAGACTTTTAATGTGTCAAAAAGAAGATTAGTCATCTGATCTTAAATTAATGACCAAGATGGCTAGTATCACAGTTATGGTACATAGAACACAAAGTATAATTTCCTTTCATTTTACTGTAAATTGCTTTAGAAATAAGCATTTTCTTAAAGAATAAGATTGAAAGGTACAAATAACAGACAATCAAAAAAAAAATATTTAGTCCACTGGGGAAACCATGAAACAAACCAAGTGAGACAGATGATATCAAGTGTTATTCACATTACTGCTGAACCAATTTATTCAGGAATAACACCCACAGGAGAAGAATATATTTTGAAAATGGGAATGTGAATAATTTCCTTAGATGGTTTATTTTATATGAAAAGAAGAAAACCTGCTCATGGAGAATATGCAGAATGCAAACAGCAATGATTGGAAACAAAGTTGTAAAGGGAAAAGGAGGGAGAGGTTCTGGACAGAAGGGTCATTGGCCAGTCAGCATCTGAAAGAAGGAAAGAATGGGGTGAGAGGGCAGGTGACTGGGATGTGGTACAACCCATTAGATGGAATTTTAAGAAATTAATAATTTAGGGCCCGGGGTGCATTAGATGACTGTAGTCCTACATATAGTACTTAACACTAAGTACGAAGTGTTCTGGTCATTTCGATGACCTACTGGCTCCTGGAGGGCAGTTAACAGGGATTGGACATCTGACTCACTAGATAAACAATAAAAGGAATCATAATGGTTCCAATTTGGAACTTTAGCTCTGCAGGGGCATCCACATAATCCACTCAAGTCAAAAAGTAAGAAAACTCAATTAGCAGTTGTCCTTCCCCAGCCATAGTCATGCCCCCTCTGCTAGGGAAAGGAGTAGAATTTTCACCCACACACTCCCTAAAGCTGTGGGGGTGTCTTGAGCTTCTGAACAGCAGTCAGGAAATGAAGCTGCTCAGTAAATTGATACTGTGATACAGTGCTTCAGAATAGCTAAGTGAAAAATAATACTAGTGTATAGATTTGAATCCCCAACACAACCCAAGTTATTCTTCCTACTTAGTCTAATAGAAATTATTATAATTTACATAAGCATTGTATAATTGTAATTCAGAATCAGATTCAAAATTTCTTGATTCCACAAATAACCAAGGCTTTTTCAGAACAAGTTATGAATGAATGTTGGTCCCAAACTTTGAGATGAGGGGCCGACCACCTAACAGGCTTTTCCTGGAAACACCTTGAAAGAAAATGGCTCGCAGTCCCTGTGATTTCACGTAGTTACAGCAGTCAATGGCCATCAGGACTTAAATACTGTTTACTATCAGAGCCATGTCCCAAGTCCCAAGGTGGACGATAGACACAGTGACTCTGCTTTATTTGACTCTTAAAAAAAAAAAAGTGGCTAAAACTCCAGATGTGACATTCATCTCAGCTGAACTCAGTCTTGCACTCATCTGGAGAGCCGGTGTGAGGAGGTGGGAACGCAGGAGAGAGGGCCTGGGCGAGGGGGGTGTCAGCCTATACTGGCAACCAGCTGTGAGTGGCTCATGGCCACATTGTCACTTACCTGCTCTTAATTTCCTTTGCTGGATAATTAGGGCATCGATGATCTTTAAGGTCTTTTTTAGTTCCAATTAATATGGTTTGATGTTGATAACTCCCACTAATTAGACAGAAAATTTGACTAGATCTTTTGCCCAAAAATAAATGGGTAATATCATTCAGTGTTTAAATCACCAGGATAACTAGCCTAAAAAAAGCCTGGTTATTCCAGCAACCTTAACCACTTATTGGTTTGACCGTGAAGCAGTTTTATTGATTGCTTAAAATTGCTTTTCAATATAGTTTAAATAGTTAGAAAGAAAAATAACTATCCATTGACCAATTGGTCTCTATCATGAAGTCTGACCTCCTTTATTTATGGATAACTTGAGACACATATATCACACAGTTATTTTGTACACTCCCCTACTTTAGTGTCCATGGCACAACTTTCAGCTGCACCCTTGATGTTTCTTCTTGTTCTATTTTACAATTCCTGTTTCTCTATTCACTTGCTAAATATTACTTCCTTAGAACTCCTGCTCAGAACATTTCCTCTCACTGTATTTGCTCTTACTGGATGATTTCCCTCTCAACCACAGTGGCATGTGGGTAAATGTTCAACAGTGGGGGTGGGGGTGGGCACAAAAAAAAAGCACAGATTTGTAGTGTTTGCTGGTTTCTGTGGTGTAAATACTCTCAACATAGCTGATTTCAAGCTACCGATCATTGTGGAGTTAGGAAACGGCCTCCCCAGCTGCGTGGGCCAGCTCCAGCACTCGCTGCCTGCGTCCATCATTTCCACTACCACCCACTTGAAATATCTCCCTCTCTCCCTCCCTCCCTTCCACCCCCATCTCTCTAGTTCATTCCAATTCAAATACAATTGAATGTCACTTCTCGGCATCATCACGGGCAAAATGGACATGCATCTTGTCTTCTGTTTCCAGTTCAGCAAGGTAAATGGAGGAGAGCGAGTGGTTCAGCCTATGGGAAATTTGCCAACCTTGAACTTTTGAGTGAATGCATCCTTTGAGCAATGGAATAAGACCACATGCTAGTGGATGAGAATGGGACTTTTTTCCCAGCAGGGAATGGATGTTTCTAATCAATCATCCTGTGAAGTGGTTTCTCTTGGGACAAGAAACGGGTGGTGGGGAATGCTTTGAACTGGGGGAGAGAAAGATCTAGAGCCTAAGAATAACTGAGTCTGAATCTGAGATACAGAGAAACCTAGAGTTATTCCATGAGCAGAGGAACTGCTGTTGTGACTTGAAGGCTGGGCATATAGTAACCACATTCTGATCAAACAGCAACATGGAGCTGAAAAGGCAAGGCAAAAAGGAGTCAGTCACTGGAGATACCAGGCTGAGGCAGCAGTTGTGAATCTGGTGAGTCTTGAGAGAGCATAGCCCATTTCCAAGATTGGAGTGGAGGTCCACAGGCAGCAATCACATGAGTCAGCTGACCCCACAGAGCGGAGAATCTCAGAGTGGGGGTGCTCAGATGGGAGGCATAGCAGCAGCGAAGATGTTAGAGGGGATGAACCCAAGAGACATAGTTCATAGTTCAACACAGAGATACTCTTTAGACACTCTCAAAAATACAAGGACACTCTGTTAACAGCTGGTTTCCAGCAAGTACTTCCAGGGCAGGCTCTATGTCACAAGAATGCAGGTGTGCCATGGGAGAATAGCTCTATGCTATAGTCACCAGTTAGTGATGTCAGGGTATCCCCCCAGATTATGTTTACTTCTATCAGAGCATCCAAACACCTAAACCTGACAACTAGAGTCATTCTGTATTCTCTGGCCCACCATGTACAATCAGTCACAAAGGCCTGTCAGTTCCATCTCCCAACATTCTCTTGAATCCATGGTTTCTCTTCATGCTCACAGATTTCTTCAGTTTAGACCTGCATCCTTTCTCACCTGGATTCTTCTGCACATCTCCCAACTTACTTCCCTAACTTCTCTCTGGTTGCCATTAGTTCAGCCCATCCACCACCTTTCTTAAAATCCTTTAGGATAAAACCCAGACTCCTTGGGATAACATCTGAGGTCCTTCATGGTCTTTCTAGGCTCATCTCACACTCCCCTCACACACACAGCCATCTATTAGTAGATGTGCACAGATGCTTTGTATTTCTTCTCTTACCTGCTTTTCCATCTTAATATTGTGGTTTTGAATTCAGGGTGGGCACAGGGTGTCCAGTCCCTTCGTGGTCACCAATTGAAATAGAGGCAGATAGGGCACAAATGCCCAGGCTCTTAGGCAAGAGCCACCAAAAAGCCCCAAAAGGTCAAAAGGCCAAAAACAACAAAGGACAGCGCCTGATGGGAGGACAGGGCACTGTCGGTGGGTCTCATCCGCACGCACAATTGCAAGAAACTTCAGGCTACAGGAACAACAAACATGGGGCTTAATTTACAAATGGGGGAAACAGAGAGCTTACTGCATCCTCAAGTGGTGGCCTCCTCACCCAGAAAGCATCAGGGATGGCAGCTCCTTGGGATGTGTCAAGTTAGACCAACAAACAGGTCTCTGAGACACCAGGCCCAGGGCCTCTGGTGCTCCTTCAGGCTACGTCAGAGACAGGACCAGAGGCCCAGTCTCTGCAGAGTCCTTCGGCTTCTCTTCCTCCTCGGAGGGCGGCTGCTGGATGCTTCTTTTCTTCTTTCTTCCTCGGAGGCCAGGAACGTACTTCTTTCTTCTCTCTTCGGAGTCTGGAACCGTCATCTTTCTTCTCCTGTTTCGTCCTCGTCCTCGTCTTCTCCTGTTCTTCTCTTTTCCCCCTTTTCCTCCTGTTCGGTTCTTCTCTTCCCCCCTTTTAGGACCCTCCAATCCTGGCTTATATCCTCTCCCAGAGTACCATCCACAAGTCTGATTGGAGCATTTTCACTCCTGCAGCTGATTGGACCGACCCATCAGCTCCTAGCACCTGACTGGTCCATTCGAAAAGGAAGTTACTGGGCAGGAGCAACTGCCACAACTGCTCTGGAGCAGTGGGGTAAGAGGCCCCACCACTCCTGCAGGCTCCCACTGCTAAGGCAGCTTGGTTCCTGTAACAGTTTTAAATTTTCGTGCCTTTCTTCTACTATACCACTCTCTTCTGGTTCTCTACTTACATGTCTGGTTGTCCCTTCTCACTTTTTTCTTTCTCTCCTCATCCCTTAATGTGTTGATTTTCCCCAGAGTACTGTCCTCAGCAATCATTCTCTCTTTGTGAAAGAAGAGAGTCACTTATTCTTGGGGTTTCACTTTTACCCAATGCTGAATTCTTTAAATCTTTGCCTCCAGATCTAACTGCTCTTCCCAACATCTCTACAGAATGTCTCTTAGTTATCTTAAACTCTGAGTTCTCCCACCTTCAGGTGGGTTCTCCCTTCTGTGTGCTCTACCTCAGTCTATGTCTTTGGAAGTTGTAGCAACTATTTATTACTGGCTAACAAACTACCCCAAGTAGTGGTTTACAACAGTAGCCATGGATTATTCCTCACAAGTCTCAGGATCAGTTGGGTTTTTCTGCTGCCCTGAGCCAGCCTGGGCTGATCCTGCTGGACTCTCTTATGTATCTGTCTCCTCAGCTGGGATGTCTGGGCTGACTAGGCCCCAAGGTCTCTCATCCTTATGACTAACCTGAATTCAATCACATGGAACATGGGCAGAGTTCCAAGAAAGAAAGTTGAAGCCATTCATGTCTCTGGAAGCCTAGGATCAGAACTAATGCACCATCGCTTCCACTATTAAATAATAGTCACACCACCAGCCCAATTTCAAGGGATGGAGAAATACACTCTACTTTTTGATTGAAGAAGCTACGAAGTCACATTGTTAATGGTGTAATGCTCAGAAGGATGAAACATGACCATTAATATGATCTTCTCAGCATAAAGTTGAGAGTCCTGGGTCTCCCTGCTGGCATACGGGTTAAGTCTCAGCGCTATCACTGTGACCACATAAGTTCAATTCCCAGCCAGGTGACTAACCCAGTATATATGGCCAAGCAGATCTCTCCTGTCTTGCCCACTGCTCCCCTCAGCAGTGTATTTCAGTGGATCCACCTGTTCTGCTCCCTGCTCTATCTCTGGTGCAGCCTCTCATCCCCTGCACTTCTGCGCTATACTCCAGTTCTTCTATACATAAAAAGAAATAAATAAATCTTTAATGAAAATAAAGTTGAAAGTCCTCAGCATAAATTTTATCAACTTTATGCTGAGAAGATATACAATATGTAAATTTAAACTGAATTTTTATGGTAACTAATATGTACATATTCACAATGCATTCTCTATTTAAACATGAAATAAGGATTCTAACTGACCTAATGCTCTGTATTCTCAAAACCATTTTGGTCAGTTACCTCTCATTCTTACAAGCAGCTTAATTGTCCTGAAAATTCCTTGTCTTGTAATGAGAAGACTACTGTGAGCAAGGATGTTCAGAAAATCGGTTGCATTGTTTAGTTGACTTATTTCACAAGGATTAAATCAAAACAGTTATTTGTTATTTAATGGTATCGTTGATTTACTAATCCCTTGTCTGGACTGAACTAACTCTGGCTTTAAGGATTTTCTGGATATTTTCTCCTTTACTTTTCACTAGTTAAATATAGGCAAAGAAAAATAAAAGATGTATTTTGTCATGATCCTCAATAAAGTACATTTTCATATTCATTAAGCTATTGCACTTAAAAATAGGATACTAGATGTATAGTATTTCATAATTACATATGTTCACAAAGAAAATAGAAAAGTGTGCTCATCAGACTTTAAAGAGAAAATTCATTTCTGCAAGTTTAATAAAAATAAATGAACACATTTTAATAATACATTATAGCCTCTTGTTTAAATTTTACTTTTAACATAATGGAATCAAATAAACTTGGAGTTTATATTCATTTTTTTCCAAACAGGCACTTCATATTATTTCATTTCTCCTCATAGTAACTCTAGAAGTAAGTTATTTTAGCTAATTCCTTAATTATAGTTGAGGTAATAGAAGTTTAGGTCACATAGCTACTAAGTCATGGGCCAGGGTTTGACATCATGTAGTCTGACTCCAGTGCCATTCTGAGACAAAAAGCTAAATTACCATCTCCCTCCCTTATACTCCACACATCTAACTAACCTACCAGTTCTAGCTCTTTTCCATTTATTGACTTAACTTCTCCACACAAACCCAACTGGCCTGAATTTGTTCAGGCTCTTATAAATTTTTACCTACCTTATCCCCTATTTCTAGTCCTGCAGCTAACATAGAAATAAAATAACTCTCCTCTCTTATTTAAAACACCTTGAGGAGAAACTAGCAAATTAAAGCTACAACATGACTCCACTCTTCCATTAGTCAGTTTGACCTGCCATCACAAGATACCATAGTCTGAGCCACTTAAACAACAAATACTTATTTTCTCACAGTTCTGGAGACTGAAATTCAAGATCACATGCATTAGAATGATAAAATGAAAAGGATGCAATATCAAGTACTAGAAAATGGAACAACTAGAACTCTCAGACACTTCTGGGACTTTAAGTTGGTCCAGTCACTTTGTAAAATTGGCTGAAGGCAATAAAGCAGAATATACACTTAGCTTATGACCTAGAGGTCCCACTCCAGAGATTTTTATCCACTGGAAACGCATACATATATTCACCAAAAGATACATACGAGAACATTCACAGCAGCACTATTCATAAGAGCCTAAATTGGAAAGAACTCAAATGATGACACATAAGAGAAATAAATTATAGATAAATAAATTATGGCAAATTTATTCAATGGGATATTATGCAACCATGAGCTTGAATGAACTACATTGCCACGTGACAGATGGAGGGTCCTCAGAAGCACAATGCTGATTTATAGAAGCCAGACACAGACGAGCACATAGTTTGAGATTTTTCAAATGCTCAAAAACAGGCAAAACAAATCTACTTTTAGAAGTCAAGCTAGTGGTCCCCCTTGGAGAGGGAAGTAGTAACTGGAAGAAACAAGAGGGGCCTCTGGGGGTTCTGGTTACATTATGGTCTAGTTTCTGGCTACACAGCTGTGTTCACTTCATGAAAATTCATAAAATTGAACACTTATCATATGTGCACATTTCTGCATATATTTTACAATTCAACAAAAATGTTCCTTAAAAAATTATTCTGAAGACTCCAGATCACTCTAGAATAAAGATCCAGTACTACAGCCTGACCTAAACCCCTTTGTGATCTGATACCAGGTTAACCTTTCCAGTCCTATTCATTCTACCCCTGGCCAAAATGACGTCAAAACAAGCCCTCATCAATACTTACAATCTGTCATGCTCTTCCCCTGCTTGAGCACCCTTCCCACATCAGCAACCTGGTTAACTCTTTTTTAAACTTTAAAAATCAATTCAGACTTCCTTCTCCATCAGCAAGTTTTCCCTCACCCATCCAACCCAAGCTGAGTTGGGAGCCCCTGCACTGTCCTTCCTTAACATTCTGATCAACACTTACCTGCCCCATTTCCAACCTGGGTCAATTCACCCCTACTTTGACAACCTGGTGGCCCCCCATTCCCATGAGGTCACCAATACTGATGCAGAACTTACTGGCATAGTGCACTGCAGCCCGTAACTCCTGGGATCGAGCTGTCTTCCTGCCTCAGCCTCACAAGTAACTAGGGTCATCAGTATGTATCACCATACCCACCTCCTCCCTTAACAGTTTATGTAGTTTCCAACCTTAGTCCATTGCATTCAGAACTATCATTTTTGGTTTAAAAACCTTCCTCTATGAATATGATGACTATGAATATGATGAAGGCAAGAACTGTGTCTTTATCTCTGCACAGTTAGCGTCTTGTGTCATACCCAGCACATAGCAAATGCCCAATGAACAGTAAATAAATGAATAAAGGGCTGCATGAAATTTAGCTTGCATCTCGATTTTAGTATCGAAGTTATCTCTAGTCATCATAGCAAGAAAAAAATGTCTTAAAAAAAACAAAACCTAATCTGGCAGCACAGACTATTCCATGCACAAAATTTAGTGTGCAATGAATGTTTTGTTCTCCGTGAACATAAATGTCAGGGAAACCAAATACACATTTCTTAAAATATATAATAGTAATATTGCCCATTCCCTTAAGACTGTCCAACTGTACAAAATGATTGCATTCCTCTGGAATATGGGTGAAGTGTTAATGTTCTTGGTTGGCTTGAAAAGTAAGAAATTCCTCTAACATCTAGATTGGCCATGTTTCTTGGTGGATCAGCCAAAAATTCCTCAGATATCCCAGTTTGGGATTTATGGACTGAAAGTTCTATGATATTTCAGGGTGTAGAATTGACTATTGTTTTACATATTACAAATCAAGTCAAAGCAATGAGAGCTGAGATTGGGCCTAGTGCCTAAAAAATGAACCAAGTTTATAGTAATTTTCTACAGAGGTTCCAAACAGGTTTTAAGCCTGGCAGAATGCTATGTGGTAATCATACTGGATTCTCAATGATCTTTCTGCTTACTTCTGAGTTTGGGTTTCAGGGAGTGTTTCATAACAGAACATCAGAAAATGTTTCAGTGATGAAAGATAAGATGATAAAGATATTGCCACGATGATGATTTCTGGTAAATCAGGGTGCTGAAGGTTCAATACAACAAGCACACATGTAAAGCCTAATGACCTCAAACTGCTTATCATTAAAAAGAAGGCAAAACAATCTTTTTATTTTTTATTATTTATATATTTTACATTATTGTGTATTTCACGTAGATTCCCCACCACCGATTAACCGGTGAACCGTCACCATAGTCCCTTGTGCTCTTTTCTCCTCCATTTTGAACCCTTTTCTTCCCCCCTTTCCCCCCCACCATCACTGAATGTCTCTCTCTTATTTGGTTCCCCTATATTCCTTCTATAAGTGAGACCATTTGATATTTTTCTTTTTCCTTCCGGCTTATTTTGCTGAGCATGATCCCTTCTAACTCCATCCATGTTGCTGCAAATGGCATGTGTTTATCTTTCTTGATTGCTGAATAGTATTCCATTGTGTATATGTACCACATCTTCTTGATCCAGTCATCTATTTTTGGGCATCTAGGTTGTTTCCATATCTTAGTTATTGTAAACTGTGCTTCCGTAAACAGAGTGGCGCATGTATCCTTTTGGATTAATATTTTTGTGTCCTTTGGGTAGATTCCCAGAAATGTTATTGCTGGATCATATGGAAGCTCCATTTTTAGCAGTTTGAGGAAACACCATACAGCTTTCCAGAGTGTCCAACCCCCTTTTAGATGGGAACTTCTCACCCCGTGCATCCCAAGGAGCAGAGGGCTGGCTTATTTATTCAGTTCCTGACTTTAGCCTCTTTAACTGCAGCTGGACCAGACATAGACACCTGAGTCAAGCTGGGCCAATTAGATGCCTTTAATTTGGAACTTAACCAGTCAAGCCAGTGCTCCAAATGAGAGGAACAATTGCCATGTGTGGTCCAAAGGAGTGGGGGAAAAGTGAACCTCAGGGAAAAAGAAGAGATACAGGGAACTTGTGATGAGATAGGAGGTTGTCAAGAAAAGAGATCAGACCCTGACAGCTTACCTGGTTTTGGTTCCAATTCCCTGATGACATCTACTTCATTCTCTGCTCCCATCTGGCCTGCTCTTCAAGACAAATCACTATGCCTTTGTTCACACTGGTTTGGGTGAGTTTCGGAAGTCCCAGTACAAGGATATAAATATTCTGGTATTAGGGCAGGAGGTATGTCTTCACTCCCCTAGTGTGATGGAAGAGGAAAGAAGGTGAAAAGGAGCCCAGCCCTCTGGGAGTGTGCCCCAAGGCCTCTAGGTCACCACTGTTGCCTGCTGGGGATTTCACTGACTGCCAGGGACTTGCTAGCCATTGGTTAGCGGTGGTGGTAGTGTTGTTCTTTAAAAAAAAGAAGCATGACACTCTAACAATGACATTTGAGCATCAATAATACAAAAATAAGCCTGTGGAAAATTTTAATTACCATAGCTAACACAGGAAATTGCATTTAGGTATGGAAACTAAATTTAGAAACCTGGACAGATTGACAGGATCCCTCCTAAATAAATAACAGAGCCAGGTGCCAGGATGTTAGTACAGTAGCTGGAGTTGGCTGGGCAGGCAAACCCCTTGGCTGTCCCTAAAGTCTGAAGGAAGAAAAACTGTTTTTGTGTAAGCAAGGTAATTTTTCAGAAGTCTGAAATTAACAATTTCAAGTCTGAATTAACAATTTTTGAAAGGATCATTTTCCAAGTGATGCTTATGCTCTGCCTGCTTTGTTTCTGCAAATAAGGAAAAGGTGCGGTCATGACTTGTATTTTCTCCGGGCAGCGTTTGTGTAGCCCTGGCCAAGGACCAGAAACAGAACCCAATGGGAAAGGGGGTGATGGGAAATCTCTGGGATTCCCTTCCCCTCACTCACTCTTTCCCCTGGTTTTACCTCTACCATCTCAAGTCTCAGAGACTTGAAAACTGGGGGTGGAAGCTAAGGAGTGATATTAATGGTGTTTCTGTAAGGCAAGGATGTTGGGGTCCAGCAGATATGTTTAAAGGCCTGCTACCACCACCAGTGCTATTTGTTCTCATACCCAGAGGAAAGGGGACCCTGCCCTCCATACCATGGAGTGAAGACTCCACCAGGTGAACTCGTGCACCAGGGCCCACCTCTCCCCTCTAAACCACGCTCCAGAGAATGAGACAACAGGAGCCCCTCTGCGCTGGCCCTAAGCCTGCTTCCAGGGCCTCTTCCCAGGGTGTCCTCCCCTGATGTGGATCCTCTCAGTTTTAGGAGAGCCTTGGGGTAGCTGTTGAAGAGAGAGTTGATAAGAGCTGAACTGGAAATGAGTGTTAGGGGTGTGAAGAGAAGGGTACCAGGCCAAGGAGTAAAGTCTGGCTCTCTGTACACTACCTCTTAGGTCTCAAACTCGAAATCTGGAAGTTCTAAACTTGGAGGTGGCCTGGCAGGTTGTTATAAAGGATTCTTTTCCAAAGTAGACCATACTTTATTTAACTGTTAACCCTGATGTGTCACTTTTGCCATGGGATATGGGTCTATTTGGACTTTTGCTGCAGGTCCCCCAAATGTTAGGGGTGGACCATGCCACCACTTTAACACTGTGTAGCCTTAGATAAGTTACTTTACACTCTGGCGCCTGGGTTTCCTTACCTGTAAAAGGAAGGCAAAAGCAGCAGAAGTTATTGTGAGAATTAAAAAATGTAATTAGAAAAACAAACAAACAACAAAAAAAATGTAATTAGTTCTATTGTTATTGTTTGTCCTTTGGCAAGTTACTTAATAGCTCTGTGCCTCAGTTTTCTCATCTGTCAAGTGCAGGGTACACCAATAGTTGCTATTTTATGGGTGGTTATCAGTGACTATACAGAGGATCTTAGAACAGTGTCGGCCACACAGTGAATGCTATGTAAATGTTAGTTGTTCCTATTATTTTTATTCTAATCCCTGCCCACTACCACCACCTGGCCAATTAGACTAAAGGAACAGCGTGTGCATTGTGGGGGCACGGTGAAGCATACCTCTGCCACATTTTTGAGCTACTTTGGGACTTGTTTTGTGCTCCAGTCATCCTGTGATTTCAAAATACCCACCAGACTTCTTAGGAAGCATGAAGCCTGTTTTTGCTTCCAACTGCGACTGTTGCTTTGGCCAAGTGTAATCTGATGAATACAAACTAAGAGTTCTGTCCTGGGATAACCCTCATTCTTCTCTGTAAAGGCTTTGAGATCCTCTCAGATAGGTGCAAAACAAATCTTACATCTCCAGGCGGAGACGTGGTGGGGGCCACGAGTGAAAGGTGGGGGAAGGGACTCGACCCTCTCTCCTCAGATCCATGACTGCCTTTCCTTGCTGTGAAGAGTTTCTGCAGTCCTGTGCCTTGGCAGGCTCTCAGCACTGGACTGGGCTGGGGAATTGACTTGAAATGTTAACTTTGTAAATATCCAAAGAGGGTTGGTCCCTTTTTGGAGACTTGATCACACTGAAAGGACTTAGAAGGCACAAAGAGCTACAAAAGCTTTCTCCAACCACAGGCCCCATTTTTTCCCTGCTTCATTTTACCTTTGTGTTTCAGACAGCACCCAGGTAATTCTCTCCCTGGTACCTTCAACTTTGCAAGAGATCACCAGCAGGCACTTAGATACTAGCACTCTCCCAGGGAGTGAAACCTAAGGTGCCAGGGAGGCCATAAGCAAAACATCAAACATCAAGCCCCTAGTTCCTCAACTTCAGTAGCATCTTCTCCCCAAGGAATCACTGCAAGCAGGTTCTTCCTGTGTCTGCTTACTCTATGCCCATATTTAATCTCAGGAACATTCTATTCTTTATTCACCCTAAGGTTCAAATAACTAACAACAGCACGCATGTATCCAACCTCTTTCAAATATTTTAATTTAAAAAGGCTTAAGAAAGCCCTAAGCCCAAGAAATAAGGCTATTTCAGATGCAATCAGCAGTTGAAAAGGTTTTTGTCAGAGTGGGGGGTCTGGAGGATGGTAGACCTTCCCAAAGTTCTCATTTCAGAATTCATTCATTCAGCTCTGATGCTTTTCGGTCTGTGCATTCTGGTATGGCTTTAGGGATGGACTCCACAATTTCATTGGCGTCACTGTGATGTGTACCCCTTTGCATGGCTATTTTCCAGGATCCCTGAATGGTGACCACTCAGTCCCTGCGGCTGTGGCTTCCATCCTGGCCTCTGCATTAGCACTCTCTTCCCCTTGAGCTCAAAGCTTCAAGTTCTACAGGCAGTCATGGAGTGCGCCTGCCACTTTTTCTCCATGTTTGATTGCTCTGACCATGTGTGTGCACTATATCATAGGAATGGGACAATTTTCACACAGAGAAGGATGTCAGAGTGAGGAAGAGTGGGACCACATGTTGTCCATGAGGGTCCTGCTTTGGTTGGCTTGAATGGTACCTTTGTTTTTAGGATCATAGATGCAGGATGTAAATATGTAAGTTAGTTTACATGCTGTGCCAAACAAGCCCAGCAATAAACCATAAACATCCTTGTGACATTTCTTAAAGGAAGTAGTTGCTATGTGTGATTAGCAACCACCTTTTTCAAGAGTTAAGCATCTGAGCTATTTAAATTCCTCAGTAAAGTATGAAAAACAAATTAAGTATTCTTGGCACAATCACTGAAATCAGAAGAATGAGGAGTACTGTACTCCCCCCACCCCATCTGGTGGGGGTAGGGGAACCCCAAATCTGATTCTGATTGTCAAAATTCACTCAAAATCCTCGCCTTTAGAAGTGAATGGAGAAATGATACCCCTTACACAGATGATTAGCCAGGGTGGATATCCTGTGGAACAATCAAAGCAACATGTATTTGATTGCTGGCTGTATTTGCTGGGTATGACAGAGTAAGTGTGGAAGTAGGACACAGGGTGCGGGGGAGATGGTTGTATCAGTGTGTTATGGGTGTGTGCATGAAGCAACAGAAATACTTTTCTCAACTTTTTGTTTGTTGGACAGCTGCTGAGGAGTTGAACCAGAAAATATGATTGTCGATATGTTTTATATGTAAGGATGAATTTAAATGAATGTATCTGTGGTGCAATACCATATTCTATGCCAGTTCTTCCCTGCTCAAAAGAAAACAGATATTGTTAATTTATTTCCAATGAAGGAAAGGTTTTGATCCACCCTGAATGTACCTTTGTTTATTTGTAGACTTGCTTCCTGTTTTTTTTCTTATCAGAATATTTCAGCTGTAACTTAACAAACTGAGGTATAGGAGGTTCTGTTCCAACCAAGTCACATAAGTCAAGCACAGATAACTGTGTTTGATCACAGTTTTGAAGCAGATCTACTGTTAATGATTAGAGTACTTAAAAAAGATAAAAGGGCAAATATTTTTATTCCACTGAGTATCTCCTATGGGGGGGGGGGATGCAGATGGAAAGAATAGCAACAAAACTAATGTCTATATTATATAATAACCAAAACAGCTGCCATGTGACATTTCTGAATTTCCTTTTACAAATAATGTGCATATGCTTTTTTTCTTTGAATATGTTTGTGCTTGAGTGGGCAGCAGTTAAACCTTAAAGGCATAGGGTATATAACTGATTTCTGCCCCTTTAGGAGACTTCACAAATCTCTGCCCACTGCCAGCATGAGTGGATTTCATAGTTTAACACTCAGAAAGTGAGTTTGTTTCCCTATTTTCTACTTCTTGTTTCCATGCCTTTATTATTCTACTTCCTATTTCTTGGCTGCACTCGGAGCTGAGGGTGGGTATCTTACTTTTGCTTTCACAGACCACCTACACGTGAGAAATCAAATTCCAAGGAAATGTATTCTAACTGGCGCGAAGCAACATATGAAAATGTTTTATCATTAAAGATTGAATGTAGTCTTCCAGTTTGCTGACAAATCCAGCTCTGCGGTATCAAAATATGGAGGCTTTTTTCACCTTTTTTTTTTTCTACAGAGGAGTCAATAATATTCAACAAGAAAGAATTGTATTACTTTTAGGCCAAAAGCATGAAAGTAACACTTAGGGGAGGTTAGAGAGTTAAGAGAGTTAATCATGTGTCCTAAATTGAGTTGGCAGCTATGTACCTGGAACATCCAGTTAACTAATCTTTAATTTTTGTACCAGGCACATAGCTAGCACATCAGCCAACCAGGAGAGAGAATTAAGAAGAATGTTGTAAAAATGCAGAATGTAATTCACTATCACCAAGTCAGACACTATTGCTCATGTGCAATGTAACAACAAGATCCAAATTGTAAGAAAAAGAAGCCAACTTTTGAGATTGGAAAGACAATACAAAAACAAAGAAACAGGTCATTTCTGTTTAGAAAGACTTCTAAATATGGAGCGTAGCACTGCTACGTTCACCTAACAGCAAGACCTGCAGGCTGCCAACAGCATCAGGGAACCCAGCCCAGCAGCCTGAGGTGGAGGAAGATTAACAGGATAGTCTGCCTTCTGAAGACACTTTCTCAAAAAAAAAAAAAAAAGACAATAATAATTAATAATAAAAGTCAGAGCTTCCCCAAGATCTTCCACAGTGGTGAGTTCCAAACTGTGACAATTGGAGGAAAAAAACAAAAAGATTTGGCCAGCAGACACTGGATTTAATTAATATCTGCAGCCTATTTCTAGCTTCACAGCAATTTTTGCTTCTACCTTATAACCTACTACAGCCCAGGAGTTTGAAATTTTTATCTTAAAGAATCTTTCCGTAGTTTTTTTTTTTTTAATTACCACAAAGAAAGCATTTTTTTAAACAGTTACACATACCATGCACACATGTATGCATCTAAAAATCTAACTTACATTTTATTCACACGTAGAAATGTAAATCAAGTAGATGCCCTGGCCCTATTCCCTAGATGGAAAGTTCAAAGAAAAGACTCTAAACATGTTTTTTTCCTAAGGTAGGTGTAGTCTTTGGAACATATTGTAGGATGTTACTTAGATGCTCCAATAAACCACCAAATAATTGTTACATGCACAGAAAATAAATCACTAATTAATATAAAAATGAGTATTACACTTCAATTTAAAAAATAATCCTACTAGAAAGTAGGGATATATATGGATAGATAGCTCAGAAAAAGAACAAAAATACAGGAAATAGATATAAAAATATACTCAACTCTCTCATCAATTAAAAATTCAGATAATGATGAGAGAACAATTTTGACTTCCAACTGGCAATGATTAAAAAGAGTGGCAATACCAGCATGTGAAATGAGGGGTCATTCTCACACATCGTCGGTAAGCATGGAAATCAAGAGAATGTTCTGTGGTGGCAGTTTTGCAATCTCAAAGTTGACTCAGGAACTTCTAGGAACGTAACCTACAGAACCATGTCAGGACACAAAGACAAATGTATGTGGTTAGTGGTTGCAACGTGGTTTCCAAAAGAAAACTGGAGACAAACCACTAAAAAAGAATGAGGAAGATCTATACTTACTCATACAAACGGTGTTCCGAGATACAGCAACAAGTGAAAACAGCAAGTTACAAAAACGATACAGAAAATAATTTCATTTTTTTATATGCAAAGGAAAAAAGCCTAATGGCAGGTATACTGAAATAAAAACGCTGATTAATTGGGGGGGAGGGGTAGAATTTTGGAACATCTTCCATTTCTACCACATGTAGTTCTTAAATATTTGATTACACATTAAAAGTTGAATAAAATATTTTAAAGAAATAACAGGATGAATATCACTTATGTAGGTTTTTTGTCAAAAATGATAAATTTGCATCTAAACATGTGGAAATAGTCACATAAATACAATTTGTGTGATATTCTACAAGACAACCAATCTGGACTTTTCAATGTATTGATGTTATGAAAAATTTTAAAAGACTGTTCTATATTAAGCAGGGAAACTGCTCTAGATTGAAAACTACTAAAGGGAACTGATAACTAAATACAATGTATTGTCCTTGACTGGATTCAGAATGCATAAAAAAATATTACAAAGGACACTGTGTACTTCTAGGGCATAAATATGTTGGTGAATTTAGGAGAAAGGACAGGATTTCTAGATTATGATTTGGGAAATGCTAGCATAGGTGGTGCTCTGTGAATGGAAATGCATTGTGCCCGCCATTGTACATGTCCCCATGGAAATATTAACTCTTATTCTTGGTTATTTATAGGATAGAAAGAAGATTTCTTATTGAAACTAAAACTTTAAGTATTTCTATGATTGCTGAGGGATGTCAACATATTCAACTCAAGAATATCATACCTGGATTATAGATTTACAATTAGTGCTTAGATACCAACTAGAATTTGTTATAAAGTTGGGGAATTCCAAAGCTGGGGAACATCTTTAAAGTTGCATGATAGCAACCTTCATTATTTTACAATGAAAAAAAAGGACCCAAGTGGGTAAGTGACTTACCCCTAGTCAATTAGGACAATTGATCTGGAAATCTTACCTCCAAATTTAGGACTCTAAAACCAATGAGTTTTATTTAACAATAAATGTCAACAAACAGGAAGACATCATAATGGCCTGCCCTGAGCCGGGCCCCTTCATGAAGGAGGAATTGCATGATAACCCTCAAGGAGCAAAGAGCTTTCAATCCCAGCCTTGTAATAACGAAGGCAGTCTGCTGAGGCCAAGCCAAACCAAGACATGCCCTTTGCTTGACTTTTTTATTACATAAGAAAGTACTAAGAGTTCAAGCCAACACTTTTTTCCTCCCTGAACAAAGAAATACAAAAGAAATGACTGCTTATGGAAGATGGATAACAAGAGTCTTAAGTGTTTAACTTACGCTCCTGGTAAACATTTCCCTCACAACACATTCCCAGTAGTATTCATCCCATCTGGTAGAATGATCAGAGAGATATTAAATCATTTTTCCTTTATATAATGTGTGTACCTCTTTCTTGCCTAAGAGTCCAGATTATTATGTTCCCTAATTTATATCTCCTTCAAAGAATAATATCCTGACCAAATGGTGAACTTGAGAAATCAGCTCTTCTCCCTCAGATGGTTTCCCCAACTGGCTAATGCCCATTCCTTAGGGTTGGTGAAATGTTCCACTGGGGCAATGATGAGATGTGCCCTCTCCTTGTAGTGGGGCAAGTACTGGGGTCAGAGGCGAGGACTGGTAAAGGGTGCTACAGGGCTCAGGGAGCCACAAAGTGAACAAGGTCAAAGTCTGCAGAGGTAAAATGAAGCCTAAATACCTGGAAGAACACATTCAATGCCTAGTTGGGAGGCTACCATGATTTAATCGCTAAATCAAACAATTAAACTGAATGGAAATGGGCTTGTAGCACAGACAGACCAGCGCCAAGCAAGAAGGTCTCTTGGAAAATAGTCCCAGATACTAGGTAACAAGTATGGTTCACATTTGAGACTAGCAGGCCAAGTGTCCATGGAATTGGCACAGGTGGCCAGGATCAGTGGACCCAGAAGAGATGAGCCTCACTCTGACCATGAGTCATGTCAAGATTCTCTCTTTAAGAAAACTCTGTGAGAATACACCCACTTGGTGGGGAGAGCACCCTGGAGAACCCTGGCAGCTCAGTTCAGATACATTTATGTTTCTACCTGGAGGGTATAAACCTAGCTGCCCTGGGTATTGCGAAAGGCTAGCTTTCCAGCACAGAAGCCTGAGCACACTGGGCACCCCTTGAGCAGGGGAGCAAAGGAGAGTGAACCCCAGGGGTGTGCCAGTACCTGCCTAGAGGGAGGTAGAAAGGGGGTTCCAGCTTAGAGGATGCCAGGGCACCGAGCTTCACCGCAACTTCCACCACAATAGTTCAACTTTTGTCTGTTTCACTCATTGAGTTTCTGCACATTTCCTTTCATTTGACTCCAGAGCATTTAAAAGCCACTACCCTGCACTAACAACACTAAGAGGTGCCTGTGTTCTTAGCACTACTCTGCCATGTTAAATGCTGTCTTGGTTATTCATGTCGGCCCCTCTCTTGAAGGACTTTACGGTCTCTCTGAATCTATTTTTATGTAATAGCAAAAATGAGCGAACAAAATAGGCTAGGACTTAATTAAGTGCCAGTGATGTGCTACAGGCTGTCAGTTATTCACGGTTGAAAGCAAAAGAGAGATCCTTGGGATCTTACTCTTAGGGGGTAAAGGGCTATGTCAAAAAAATTTCTGCACCAAAGAAGTGGTATTTGAGTTGAACTTTAAAGGGGGAGCAGTTTTGAATGATTGTGTGACAACAGTATGCACAACGGTACAGCAGTGGGAACCCTCAAGGCTGGTTTGGGAAACAGTAAGAAGTAGAGAAAACATATGGATGACTGACAGTGTTTTCCATTTTTTAAAATAACCTATTCAGACAGTATCCTGAGCAAGAACAATTTCTTGTTGGTTTATAAATAGGTCCTAGTTATTTTAGTAAAATGTAACACTGATGATCATTCATGGAATGTTCCACAGAGACTTCGGTTTTCCAAGGATCAGGAGAAAATGTATAAATGTGTAGGAAACAGGCAGACCATGAAGTATCATTAATAAAATCAAATGCAAAGTTTATGCAGAGTTAGTGTTCACAAACAGGCACTGGTGTCTCTCTTTCTCCCCTTGGATTTGCTTCTGATTGACTGTGCATAGTGCCGATGGCTCCAGATGACACGTACCTCTGGATATGACAGAATGAGACTGGAAATTGGAGGATAGGATAAAAGAAAAAATAGAAAAAAAAAGCAAAAAAGATGAAGTAATCTGTCTGAGCTCACAGGAGAATGTTGCCAAGGCTGCAATTCAGGACACCCATATCAAATTTCCTTTCATCCAAGCTTGAACACAGAATTCCTTACTACCTTTGTACCCGAGAAGCCATCGGGATTGTATAGAATTTCAAGTTCCGTGACCCCAATGATGAGATCCTTTCCATTAGGCTGGTATGTATCGATTGGGGATCCCAAATTCCTGGACTTGAGAAACATTCCAGTATGTATACATGTACATGTAATATAGTGTCCTAAAGGAAGAAGATGTTTATACTGGCAGTTAACTAGGATGGATTTGTATTTTATTTCAGTTTTCCTGTACTAATCTATATACCCACTGTTTCACTAGGCATTGCATCACTATATATTCTTCATATTAGCCTAAGACAAATTATGAATATCTCTTTTATTTATGTTTTCCCTTTGCATTTCTCTTACAATTGACTTAGGGCAAAAGTAAACAGATTATCCTAAATAGTCTCTCTCCATGACATAATATACCTAGCAAAAGAGGGAGCTTAGAGTTAATTCACAGCTTTGAGTGATTAAAATTAAGCTGCAGTAACAGCAGCAGTAAACTACCTTATTCCAAAAACTTTCTTAGGAAAAATATAGAATAGTTTATCTCATGTCTGAAGAGATCCCTATCAAACATCTAAAATTACAAAATAACACTACTACTAGTGATTCCACAAGCTTTTGCAAAAAGTTGGATTTGTATCTAAGGCTTCACCCTCACCCCAGCTGTCTAAATAAGAATGAGCACTACTAAGTAGCCCTCCTTTCTCCTACTCAGTAATAAAACTACTACCAAAAGAGTTTCTGGACATTACAAAAATCCTCCCAAAAATTCTTAAAATACTCCTAAAATTGAAAAGAAAGTTGCACCCAATTTATCAAGTGTAATAATACCTACAAAAATGTTTTTGACAGGCAGAATTTGTAAGCAGTCAAGGAGAATTATTTTCACACATTGTTTAAGACTTCTTTCTCAATGACCAAGATTTTCCTGTTTCAACCATGCCACATACATAAACTTTACATGAGGATTTTCTTAGGTGTAGTGACAGGAGAACAACTGTGGATTATATATTAAACAATCAGATAATTGGAAATTAAGTTCATTTAATTCACTTGACTATTTGTCATAACCTAAACAAACAGGGGTTACAATAAAATTCTTGGTTCCTAACATCCCAACTTCTCTACCTTGGGGTATGAAAGACCTAGAAAAAAAATTGGGAGATTTCTCTTTTAGAAATCAAGTCAGGTGTTTCACTTTTGATCTCTAAAACAAAGACAAAACCATAAAATAAAACAACCCCCAAAATGCCAGTCTTCTGAGAGGTGGTACTTTATACAACTTTTTTTCTGTACCACCCCCATGAAATAAAATTCAAGTACCTTTGCATTTTGAGCATTATGTATTTGTAAAGAAAAGCTACACACCTGGGTGATCAGGAAACACACCTTTCCTCTGTTGTCTATATGGTCTATTTAGGTTTTCCCAAATGCGGCTCTGTCCTAGCATGACTTCCACTCAGTGGGACTTGAACAAAGGGTGCGAGAGTAGTGGGAAATGAGGTTATCACGATGCTGAAATAAGCTGTGGTTATATGAGATGTCTTGATTTATTTGTGAATTGGGGTGCAGTGTTAAAGTTTTTGAGAAAACATGCAATTAAATTGAGGTCTAACTTTGTTCATCTTAGCATTTCCCTGTCTCCTTGAGGCTGTGCATTAGTATTTCATGGGCTGCCTTTGGAAAAATGTTGACCTGTGCAAGAGCACTGACTTTCACTCAGACACAGGAACATCCCAGGCTCTCTTTTCCATTGATAACTTTGAAACTTTGGATAAGTTGCTTCCCTCTCAGAACCCTGGTTTCTTCATCTGAATTGTGTGGAAAATAATATCTATCTCAAGCACTCTGTTCAAGATATAGTAGATGCTCAATAAATATTACCTTCTTCTTCCCTTTTATAGTCCATGGCAGTATAAACCATTCTGTGTCTCCACATATATACCAAGACCCTCTCTAATATGATCACTTTCTTCTTCTAGTTGCCTCTCCCAGTCACATGGAGAAGTTTTAAAACTGTTTCAGAGTTTGACACCCTAGAGTCTCTGTGACTTGTGATGAGGCAAGCTACCTACTCTCTCTGTTTCTCAGTTTATCCACCTATAAAACGGGGATAATAATGGTACTTGCTTCATAGGGTTGTAAAGATTACAGATTGATATTTAGAAAGCACTCAGAATAATGCCTGCCATAAGGTAAATAAATACATGATAATCTCAATAATAAAATTACTAATAGTCTTCTAATCATGCACTCTCCTCCAGCTAAGCTTGGGTTCTTGCCACTCAAAGATATCTAGTGTTTTCCCAAGTCCACATCTTTGCTCTTGCTGAACTCTTCACCTTTTCTTCCTGGTGAAATCCTAACCATTCTTTTAGGCCCATCATGAATGCTAATTTATTGGTGAAACCTTTGCAGATTTCCACTAACCAGGTGTCTTCCTTCTTGAAGAAATCCTCTAGGAGCTTTGTATCATAGCTCATTGTACCACTCTTATATTGACTTTGTATTCAGTGAATTCTGTACTCCTCAAGGAGCAATACACACACACACACACACACACACACACACACACACACACACACCCCACTCAGCAGTGTGATCTAGCAGAAACTAAACCAACCTCTCTGTAACCTTGGACAAGTTGCTTCACAGAAGCTTTGGTTTCTTGTTTCTTAAAATACTGGGTTGGATTAGACCAACTCTTAAAGCCTATTCTCTCTCTCTCCTGTAAATCTAGTACATACTCCTAGGGCAATCACATACATGCCTGTGGAATTCCAAGCAAAGAACAAAGTTTGAGCCAGAAATGTCTGGCCAGAAGCCCTTGAATGCACTGCTTGTTAAAGCAAAATACTAAACACATATAACTAAAGTATAGCAGATACATTACAACATATACAGCTGTAATGGAAAAAAAGGAAGGGAGTTTATCATGTGCTGATAAGGAAAGCTCTCTAGGACTTACTAAGTGAAAAAAGCAAGGGGAAAGAACAGTGTTTGTAGCATGCAATCTATTACATAATAAAAAGAGAGCAGAAATAAGAATACATATTTGACTTTGTTTCTATTTGCCTAAAGAGACATTGGGCAGGTGCTCTGGAAGAGTATATAAGAAATTTGAAAAGTGGCTACCTAAATGGAACATCAGCGTCACTGATGTGGACGGTGTGGATGGCGACAGGGAGTGAGAATTTCAATGCACATCTTTTAGTACCATTTTTATTTTTTAAGCAAAAAGTGTCTATATTTAACATGAATATGTTGCCTATTCACAGAAAAAGCTAAAAGAGAAACCTCTCATTGTGAAAATGAGTATTTTTAACAGAAACATGTTTATCTGATGTTTATTTTCTACTTTCATCGGTGCTAGGGAAGAATAAGGAATGATTTACTCATTTATTGCTGCATATTCGTTATGGAGTATGAATTCCTATGAAAATTTTGCTATTGGAAAGGTGAAGCTTCAGCCGTGAGAGAATTCCTGGAGTAGTTTTCTGAGCCAGACACTGTGATTCTGCAGTTCATGTCACCTTGTGCAGAAGCCTGAATCCCCAAGTTTCTATCCATTTGGGCTATAGCTAGTGATCATGTGAAAGGCCAAGGGCCACGATATCAAGCACCTATTCTTTCTTGAGGATCTGGGAAAATTCAGTTAAGAGGATGGCAATGGCAGAGACAGTCTAGCAAATTCTCAACGTCATGGGAGGGCAAATTAGAGGAAGGACTAGAGAAGGCTTTGAGTCTTCTTGATGGGAGCTTTGACCCATCAATGGCAAAAACACAATTCAGAGAATGCTTTTGTAGCCTTTCCAGAGGATCTATCCCTTAGATAGTATAAATCTTCCCACCAAATGGATGAAATCTAGGTGCTTTTCAAATTCTGTTAACCCACCACTTTATGAAACTTAGACCTATAAATATTTTTGTTCCTACCACAGTCTCATAGCAATTTGAAATCTAATGTATGATTTTCTCAGCTTGTTTGGTCCAAGGTCTTATTTGGAGAGAATCCTGAGACTGTAAATTAGTTGCAGCTGAGAAAGGCCCACACTTCCCCAGCATGTATTGTTTCAAAACCTAGCACTCCTGCTTGGCTACCCTGGGAAAGCTTCAGAAGAACTTTTCAAAGCAGACTTCAGAATAACAATCGCCCCCAGTTCTACACCCATCTCCCGTCCCCTTCAAAAAACAAACAACAGTGCTACTCTGTTCACCAAACACAAGGGGATTTTCAGTTTAAAGTGTTTTTTTCTTATTCCATATTGGCAGCGCTTACTAAGGAGCCAATGACTTTCAAGTCAAGTGAACTTTGAAATATAAGCATGTAAGAATCTGGGTGCTTAAAACTTTTCAAAGTTAAATACATCCTTACACTCTCCATCTAAAAAGCAGCTTTTTGAAGTTTTATTAAAATGATGTCAGTTTTAAAAAATAGGATGCCTTCACCATATCATTTATTGGTTGCTTTTAAAGCTAGTAATAAGATGTCTAAGATCCTATTTCTCTTTTCAAACTTCTGGAAACAACTTTGGTGCCAGATGGACCTGGGTTTGAACTCTGTTTTCATTACTTACTATTAACAGTTGTAAGATCTCAGGTAATAGACCCAACTTCATCGTGCCTCAGTTTTTTCATTAGTAAAATAGGGCTTGCGGATAATAGTAGCATGAATCACATAGGTTAGTTGTGAGGATTCAATGAGTGCAGATAAAGCATTTAGCAGAATGCCTGGAGATAGTATAAATGAATAGCAAAAATAATAATGTTAAAACAATAACAAAAATTACTATACTTGATGTTTTATTGGGGGAAAGCTTATTAACCAAAATTGAGCAAATAGTTCCTTATTTTTGTATTTCTTTGAAGGGACCAACTTCAGATTTAAATAAAGGTTTGTCGGTAAAATTGAGCTCTTCCTTGTTCTAGTCCAGGTGCAAAAGAAAGAACCCAAGAAACAAAACTGCCAGTCATGAGAAACCAAGCGAAAAAAGAATTTCATTGCCTCCATGGCAGATATTCAGATATTCTTAGTGATTTTTGTCAAGTTCTAAGAATAGAGGTAACATTTTGCTATGAATGTGCGTTCCCACCCACCAAGAATCTAAGTGCATTGGATGGGAAATGAGGAGACCCCAACATCAGAAGTGATTAGTGGCAGAGTGATAAGAGCTAAGCACACAATGTAGACAGAAGAATCTAGATTGTTAAACTTTTCTGACTTCTATAGGGAACTGATTTTTCTTTCTCTTTCTCTTTGTTCCTCCCCCACCAACCTTTGAATTTCTGCAATTTCTTGAATGAATTCTAGTTATGAATCTAGCCCACTTCTGGAATCCTTTACATGTGCCAGCAAACTATGTCAAATTGGGGGAGGAAGGAATTCTCTTGAGGCAATAGCATTCTGTCATTGACAGGGTCTTCTTTGAACTTCGAAAAGAATGATGCTAATCGTGAAAATATTTCTCCTCACAGGAAAGCATCATGGCTTGTCACCACAGATATCAAGGCCATTGTGATGGAGGAAAGATAGGAAGCCTGAAAGCTGGAAAGTTAACCTCATGCTGGAGTTCTTGCTATGGCAGATTCCAAATTCTAGTTGTTTTCCTGTGCTAAAATAGCGAGGATGCCAATTACCAAGGGCCCCACTGACAATGTCTGGAACAAAATTGTTAGACAGAAATAGAAGTGACCCATATATGTAATTTAAAAAATTTCCAATAGCTACATGTGAAAAAAATTTAAATGCTGAAATTAATTTTAAAAGTAGGTTTTATTTCACCCATCACCCCAAGAGAGTATCATTACAACATATCATCAGCATTTTAAAAATTCAGATTTTATATTTTTCCCTAAAAAGACAAATCTGGCATGTGTGCAGGTTTTGTAAAATTTATAGTTAAGTAGATTCAAATACTTAAGTTGTTCCAAACACATTTAAAACTTTTCCAATAATCAAATCAAGAATAAACTTTAAAATTTACATTTTAATGAAGTAAAATGAAAAATTCCATTTCTCTATGACTCCAGCACATTTCAAGTGCTCAACAGTCACTTGTGAGACTAGTGCTGGTGCATTGGACAATGCAGGTTGAAAGGATGAAGAAAGATTATAATGGAGAGCCGTTCCCGCTAGGAACTTTTCCCTTCCTCATTTTCAACTGCTACTTGCCAAAGGGAGATCTCAGAAAAACTAGTCCATGCCTGACACCCGCCCCCGCCCCCGGCCCCCGCCATTACTCTCCTCCTCCCAGTTAGAGTTCTTTATATATTCTGGATACTAGACTGTCAGTGCATATATGATTGGCAAATATTTTCTCTTGTGCTGTAGGTTGTCTCTTTGCTTTCTTCATAATGTCCTTCAATGAACAAAAGTTTTCCGTTTTAATAAAACCCAATTTGTCTATTTTTGCTATTGCTTGTGTTTTTGGTGTCAATTCTAAAAATTCATTGCCTACTCCTTAAAGCACATTTTGAAAGAAAAAATTAAATGATAGATTTATATCTGTAAAAAGTTTCATTTCACTTGAACCAAAATTTACATTCACCTGCTTATCTGCTAATAAACTATCCAAGGTCCCTTTGAAGACGTTTACTGAGAGGCCACATTTTGCATCCATCACAGTCAGTTGATACATATTTTTATTTTCTTTCAATTTGATTAGGAACTCAGAAACATCTGCAAAACAACTTCTTTCAAGGTTTTATGATTTCCATCTCTCCCTCCTAATTTTTATTATCTTGCCTATATATAATTGGATGGCAAAATTTTTAGCCAATATTAAAATCTATTTTAATCAGATGTTTCACAAATATGGAACTTAGTTTTCACAGAAAGACCTCTCTTTTCACACTCATACTCATTTGGTTTATGTAACGCTTAATCATTATAATTGTTAAGTGAAATAAGTATAATTATAATATACCTGGCATGAAGAAATTTGGCAACAAATCCAACAGACGTGGGTAAACACAGAGAACAACTGATGAGAACTGCAATTGTCAGGTGCAGCAGGATGGAGCCTACCTACCAGTAGACTGTTTCTGTGGCATGGACCTCAGTCCCTAACAGGCTATAACACAGAAGGAATGATCAGTGTAATCCAACAAGTAGGATGAGCAAAGAGTGGAAAGCATCTACTCTACTACTCTAGAGGTCTAATTTCAGAATTCTTCAAAACTTTTAAAAAATATACATAACATAAAATCATCATTTTAGCCATTTTTAAGTGTGCATTTTAATGGCATCAAGTATATTTGCATTGTACAAACATCATCACCATTCATCTCCAGAACTATTTTCATCTTGCAAATAGAATTACTTTTTAATAATTAGTATGCAATGCCCAGGCTCACAGTTCTGATACGGCTTTTGAGTTGGTATCGTTGGCATGTAATTATTGTGTGAACTTGGGCAACTCAACTAAACCTGTCTCAATCTTCTCATTTATAAAATGGGGTTAGTATCTAATCCCAGAAATGATGAAAGTATATGATATTTACTAAAACACTATAAGAACTGGAAAACACTTTATAGTTGTTACTTATAAGCACTATTAACAGAAAAATTGAAGATCCTTTATAGAAGAGACTATATGATCATTTTATAAATGTTGTTTCTATAAACTTAGCTTACTATATATATATATTTCACTTTATTTTTTGACTGATTATATAACTTCTAGAATGGAAGATACACAAAGGTATTTTTTATGGTTTTGCTCATTGTCCTATTTCAGGGCTAAAACAGATTAAGGTATGTATATTTCTTAAATAAATAGAAGAACAAATTATTTTATGCAGCACTAAATGTGTTAGATAAGTCTTTAATCTGCAAATGGAGTATTTCTAATATCAGGAAATGTGCGAGCCGAGTTCAGGATGAAAAGGAAGTCAAATTTAGGAGTAAATAGAAATAAAAAAATTCAAATTTTCAAAGTGTGTTGATTCTACAATAAAAGATGGGTTTTAATTGAGTTAATGTAATATGACCAAGATAATGGCCGTCAATATTGTCTGCTTTCAGGCGTGTACCCATGTGCCTTGCTTTGGCAAGTGAAGTGTGAGTGGAAGTAACCTGTGTCATTTCTGGAAGTATTTCATTGCTGGCACTTATCCCTCCATCCATTACACTCTCCCATTACGTTGCGGAAGCACCTGCATGGAGGTACACATGGAAGATAGCTTCCTCTGAGTGTCTCCTGGAATCACTATTGATCTTATATAAGCAGGGAATTAACTTTTATTGTTTCAGGCCAGAGTATTATATCGAGATTTGGGGATTGTGTACTATAACATCATAAGCCAGTCTATAGTGATGACTCTATATGCTGACATTTTGAATGGAAAGTTAAAATAACAATTCCTATCTGCAAAAATTTTGTAAATTAAGTAACATTTCTATGAAAAACAAAATCATATATAATCTCATGGCTAAAAATGGAGAGTGGAATGTTGAAGATGTGATATTGGTGAAGTCTAAGTTACTTTTAGTCAACCTTCATTCTAATATGAGGATCAACTTCAGCAAAACTGAGATAGTTGAGAATAATCCTTTTGAATTACCATCATTACTAAGACTTTTTTCTTTTTCTAGATTCTTGCCTTCCACAGAGACGTATATCTTCAATAATCTCTCCAGTTTTAGACTGTTTTTCTATTATTTCTTCTTGGTTAGGGGTACGCTGGACTCTCCTGGCTGATGTTTTTTTTTTTTTCCACCAAAGGGTAAGAAATTGAAATTGTGAGGCAGGTGTATGTATAGCGAAATTCTGAATTCTGGACTTACACATATTTGGAATATTTACTGCTGCTTTATGAGAGTCCACTGCTGAGGTGCTGTGTGGTCTCCCTTGTTGAAAGAAATTTCTAAAAAGTGGGGTGGGAACAGGGTGTGTGGGGGATGATTCATCCATCAAATGAAAGTTTATTCAAGTACTGCTATGTGTGATAAAGGAAGCAGTTAAGAGTCACCAAAATAACACTGAAAGAATTCAAACGGAGGCATTTCCCAGTACTGCCTTTGTTTTCTTTGGTATTTCATTAACATTGTGGGTGGGGAGGTGTTGCGGAACAAGGCACAAAATACTAAATGCAAGGGAAAGAACTTTCATTTCTAGTGGATTTCCTGTATTACCTAATGTTGATTCTGTTTAATTCAACAAATATTTTTGAGCACCTCTTAAGTGCCTGCTGTATACAAACAGTGAACAAAGAACTCTGCCCTAGAATTCACTTCAGGCTGTGTTGATTAACCTGAGGAAAATGCAAAGTTATTTCCTATATATTTTTTCATATACATAAAAAGCAAATATTGGCACAAACATTCGAAATGGTGGTGAAGGCCTAAAAGGAAGACTGATTCTCAACTTTGCTGGAACAATTTAATTTAGTTCTATTAAATAACATTCATTAAAAATTACAAAATATAAACCCATCGGGTCTCAATTCCATTGATTTGCGATATAAACATGATTTAAACCATTTGACTTTTTTTTTTTTCCGAGGATTGCAGGTTAGATCTTTAAGGTAAAAATCATGGGGTTTTCCTATCCAACAAGGGCCTGCAATGACTACAGAGCACGCAGAAAGTTAGTTTCTCCAGATTCTGCTTTCTAACGACCGTTTTTATTCGGGTCAAGGTGATGACACCTTTTGCCAAAACAGTGGGGGTTCCAGAAGTTCTACACACCCTGAGGGTGTTGATAGGGTAGGCAAGCTGGTGAGAGGGGGAGCTGGCATTTGGCAAAAGCTCTAAGCGTGCGTCTTAGAGAATGTGGGTACGGGGTAAGTTAGGTCTTGGAACCATCGCGGGGACCTCCACCACGAGTGGGACAGAGCCACTCCCTAAGAGTGCTGGTTTCAGGTTCAAGTTGAGCCCGTGCCAGGGCGAGAGAGGCCAGACCTGGGCCAACCCCTCGTTACGGGTCCGTTCCCAGAGCTGAGCAGCACTCCCTTCCCGGCCTCCACGCCAACTCCCAAGGTTCTCCTCCCCCCTACTCCCGGAATGGTCACCGTCGCCCTTGATTAGGCTGGGCCGAACCTAAAAGCGTCACCCCCCAAATCTAAAGCCAAAACAGCCAAACCTCCCTCCTAAAGCCTCGCTCTCAGCACACTCTTCGTCGCGTTCCGAATGCAAAAGCGGCTGCACCCGTCACACAGACTATCAGGCTGCCCCTTTCTCTGGCGACCATCGAATTAGCTTCCAATTAAACGTGAAATTGGCCCCCGCCAGCGGTGGGGATAAAGCCCAGTGGGCCCCTCGCTCGGGGTATGGCGGTGGCGGTGGCCGCCCTGGGAGCTCCGGCAGTGCCCGCGGCAGGGATGCGGTCCGGCCTGGCCCCCCGGCCTGGCCCCAGCAAAGCCTGGCGGGGAGGCGGAGAAGCCGTGGAAGCCAGGGGTGCGCAGAGAAGGCCCGCGGCGGTGGGGTGCGGATCCCCGCGGGCGAGGAGCAGGATCCAGGAGGGCGGGGGCGGCGGGCTCGCGGGAGGGCGCCTCGCGCGCTCCTGTGCGCGCGCTCCCTGCGCTGCCGCGCAGCCCCGCGCCCCCGCCCGCCGGCTCGCTCCCCGCCCCTGCGCCGCGCGCCCGCCCAGCCCGGAATCAGTGCAGCTGTCGCGGCGCAGGCTGCGGATTCCTCCAGTCCCGCCCCGGCAGCCTCTCCGCTAGGAGCGAGCGCAGCCCGCGCAGCAGCGCCCACCGGTCCCGTCCTGTGAGCCCCGGCCCCAGCCGCGGACAGCACCGCGGAGCCGCCTCCCGGCCCGCCCGCCCGGCCGCCGAGGAGCGGGAGGAGGACGGGACCCCGGCGCCCCCAGCCCCGCCGCGGAGGTAGGTTGGGGGCTGCGGCTGGAAGATGCCGACTCACCGGGGCCGTCTCGCCGGCAGGCTCCCGGGTGGCAGCGGGAGGAGGGGCGCGGGCCCCGCGGGAGGACGAGCTGCCCGGCGCCCGGGAGCAGAGTGGGGGTGTAGAGGCCGCGGGCCCGGACGAGGCGGCGCGGGAAACTGGGGTCTCGGGTGCCCGTGGCTCGCGGGCCGCACGGGACTGAGGGCGGCGGGCTCCGTAGTGGAAGCCGCAGCCCAGCCGTGCACACCGCGGCCGCCGGGCTCCATCCCCGGGCGCGCGGCGCCAGTTCCTGCTCCCCGCCGCCTCCTCCCTTCCTTGGGGCGCAGCAGCCCCGGCGCGGGGGTGGGTGCGGAGTGGACAGCGGGGGACTGGGGCTTGGCTTTTCGGATGCCTCCCTCGAGCCTTGGTTGGCGGGGAGCGGGGGCGGCAGTGACAGGCCCGGCCTCGGCGTAACGGTCCGGGGGATGCGGCCAGGCGTGGTCCAGGCGCGCGGCTCTGCAGTGAGCTGTAGGCGGCGGCCGGGCGCCCCTGCACCCCCGCCTGCCCTTCTGCGCGCGCGCCCGCCCTCTGCGCCCCTGGCCGTGCCCATTCTCGCCGGGCTGGGCTTGAGACCTTAGGGCGCAGAGCCGCCGCTGCGCCCGCCGTTCCTCCCCTGCCACCCTCTAGTCAACAGGTCTGTACCCGTGCGGGGACCCTCTGGGCCTGCCTTTGGGGTACTGGGCTTGAAACCTGCCTTGACTTCGCCCCTCACACCACGCCCGCAGCCGTCCCCCCCCTTTTCTTTTTTGCGGGGGGAGCCTGCCCTTTGTTTTTGTGATAGGAGAGACGCCTAGTGACTCATCCATGCGGGGGGCAGTGTTGTGGGGCCGTGCACACAAATCGCGCCCGTTATTTTCCCAGTCGAAAGCCAGGCGGGGTAGTAAGTGGGGAGAGGGAGAGTATAGGGTGGGTCGGTGGGGTGAAGCTTACTGGGCGTGGATGCGCCTTTTTGGCAAGATGGATGGCTCGCCGGGCCCTCGCGGTGATGCAGCACAATGCAGCAGCTCGCCGCCGCCCGGTGCTCGCCGGCGGGGCTTGGCACGGCCGCTCGGCCCCACCCAGGCCCGGCTGCCCTCGGCAGAGGCTGGGGCCCCTGCTGCTGCATCTGCTTGTGGCGTCAGTCAGCTGGGAGGCGAGCTCTCTCCTCTCTGGGTGATCCCTCCCCTAACCCCCACGCCCTGCCTGTCGGGCTCAGCCTGGACGAGGGACCCTTATAGTGCTAATGCGGAATGAGTAGTCGGGGCTGCGGCGGCGGACGCGAACCTGAGCTCTGACCCGGGGCCCTGAGCCGTGGGGAGGGGCGCGGGGAGGACGGGGCCCAGGGGTGCGCGGTGGCAGTGGTGCAGTCAGCGTGGGGAGTCCGGGCCTCTTCCTGTAGATCTTCCATGATCTGTAACCACAACCCAACTACCCATCGTTTTCTTTACCTGTGAAAAGTTGATGTTTATAAATGGACCTGCTTTTTGGTCAGTTCTAAAAACAGAATTTTTCCTGTGGGAAACCATTAGTTAAAATGAAACGATTGACGATTGATATATTTTAGTTCTTACGTCCCCAAATTGTTTAAGAAAAATTAGCATTCAGTAGGTTGTTTCAACGTGAATTTAGGTAATTTTTTTTGGTGGATAGTGAGTGATCTATCCCTTTAGACTGTATTTGCTTTGTTTTCTTTCTTTTTTTTTTTTTTTGATAAATCAAGTACAAAAAATATTTGGAGTTTTAATGAGGCTAGTTAGGTAAATGGGGGTCATGATTGATGATAAGCTGGTTTTCAGACTTACGGACTTAGCCTAGTTAAGCCTCGAGTCATGGCTGATGACACTATGGCAGCTGACAGTATTTATGTTTCTTTATATGCATTGTATTTTTTTTTTTTTGTATACGTGCTTTTCTTGCAGATGTGGGAGGGACTTGACAAGGGTAGAGCACCAAGGCTTCTCTGTAGCTGGTTTCTGGTCAGAAGGAGATGGCTCCTTATAGTCTCATCTGTTTAGTCTGGATTGGTACACAGAGAATTTCTCTTCTAAATGCCACTTCTGTAATTCATTTATTCAGTGCGGAATTGCAAATGGGATACATTTCAATATTACCTCAGGCTCTTCTAGAATGCATAGATGAAAAAAGGAATTTCAGTATGCTAACTGAAAGGGAAGGTCAGTTTTTCAAAGCAAAGGCATGTCTATTTTTATTTTTTGAAATTTCTAGTGAATCCAAGTTCGTGTCATTTGATTTTATGTGACTCTGCATAGTAGAACTGAATGTGAATTGTCTGGTTTATGTGCATTATTTTCAGTTTCTTACAGAGTGCCATTAAAATACAGAATTTTTTGCATTTGTGGGCTTCACCTTTGTGCTGATTGTATCAAATCATGTTGAACAAAGATGTTTGGGAGTATTGTCCCCATGGGTTATCCAGACATTTTGGATTTACTATGTTGTAAGAAGACACCCCATGTTGATGTCATAGGTGGTTTAGCTGTTCTGACTTCCACACCAGGTGCAAAATTCAGTTAGGTTAAGCTCTTTGTAACTCTCATCTCTGGACTGAATAAAGTCCTTTATCTGAAAAAATAAGTATTTGGATGATGAAGAAACTGCTGTTACATTTCATTATTTGTTTGTCTTCTGCAGTTCAGGCTTCCTGTGTGTGAAGAGCATCTCCTGGGCGAGACTAGTAACAACTGTGTGTGATGTAGTAGGAGCAAGTGAGAAGACCTTGCTCTCTACTTGTGACACATCCTTGGCAGAGACTTGGTATTGCAGGGTTTCCTTGGAAGAGTTTATTTGAGTGGTTATTTTGTTTTGCTGTGTAAAAGTATGACTTTACATGTGGAAGTACTATTTTGAGATGGAAGTATTTTACTACTGCTAAACAAACAGACATGATGAGTGGAAATTATTTGATGTGGTTTTTGTTGAAATAATAAGCTTTTCATTTTAAGAGCATATTCTTAGAGAGCATTTTAGAAACCAATATATATATTTTTTACGTGTAATGATGTGATACTCCTTTAATTATGTTGGGCCCTGACCAACATCTGCATTGTACTCGGGCTTTAATTAATGTTCTGTGGATTTCTTCATGGTAGTGCTGGCTTCTTCCTTTAAGACTATTGGGAATGTAACTCATTCTTCATAGGGAAAGGGCTAATACCTCTGCTGGAAAAACTACTTTGGTAGGTCTGTGGAGGTGAGTAAAACATCTCATGAATTTCTCTTGTAAGCTTTCAGTCTTTTCTTTTTCCCAGAGCACCTTTTCTTTGCAAAAGACATAATTTCGTACTCTTGATTTTTCTTATAATAGTTACCCTGTATCCCAAGTTTCTGTATTGTAAGAATAACATCAATGTCTTTTACCTTGCTGAGTGAAACTAAATTACTCCAATTACTTACACCCATACTTCTATTTTTAAACATCTCTGGAGAAGATATTTTCATGAGGTTGGTGGACCCCCACGTGGATCACCAGGCAGGTGCTTTTTACACTTGATTTCAGCCAAAAGGCTGAGAAGTGATGGGGAGGTGCTTTTTATAAATGTAGATTCTTAAAGACCCCAACCCAGACCTATCCAATCAGAATTTACATTTTCCCAAGACTCCTAAGTGATAAGTATGCATGTTAAATTGAGAAGCTGCTTTTCTCCTTCAGTTGAGGGCCCTCCATATCAAACGATTCCTCCTTGTATTTTACTTTTGTCTTTTTTTCCTTTGGATCACTAAGTGGCATTGAAGAGTGATGTACTTCCTCACTCTAAATTATTTAATACAGAAATACAGTGTATAGACCTTTAATCTTTAGATGAACACTTCAGCTTATTAGTTTATTTAGATAAATTACCTTTTAAGGTGCTTATCTAAAACATCTCTAAAATGAAAAACAATCCCCCACTACCCTCAGAAGACGTTGGCTTTGAGGCAGCAGATTTGGAGTTAAGAAAGCTACACCCCTGAGCCTAGGCCCCCTCTCTACTCTGTTGGCATCTTGTTCTGTCATCAGTTATTTTACTAATGTTCTGCTTTCTGGTCCATTCTTAACTTTTAGAAAATAAGTAATTTGGACCTACAAAAATAATGCTTATAAAATATATGTTACAGAATCACAAACCAGTGGAAACTCTGGCAAAACCACCTGAGCTTAAGAAGAATCTTATCACAGGTCCCCTTTGTGCACCTTCATAATCTCATCTGAAGCAACCACTGTTCTGAATTTTGTGCTTATCATTCCCTTTCTCCTCTCTATGGTTTACCCTTAAAAATATTTTTCAACTGTATGTTTCTGAATGATATATAACTGAAATTATACTGTATGCATTTTTCTGTGACTAGAACTTTGAGATTAGCATTATATTCTTGAGATGTATTTTTGTTATTGTAGATTGTTCATTTTCTCTGCTGTGGCATATTCCAGTGTAAATTATTTATTCCTTCTACTGTAGGTGGAGATTTGGATTGATTCCAGTTTTTAGGGGTCACTGTGACTATTTCTTTAATGTGTTATTTAGTACATATGTGGAGATATACACACACATATTCGCTACTTCTCTAGGGAGTGAAATTTGCCGGGTGGTAGGATATCTGCACCATCAGCCTTACTGTTAATGCTAAACTTCTTCCACAATGATTGTACTGACTGTATTTCCACTAGTGTGTAAGTGTTAGGATTGTTCTACAGCCTGGCTGGTACTTCATTTACCAGATTTTAAAATATCCAGTTGCTATTTGTGAAATATTACCTCATTGTGCTTTTTATTTGCAATTTCCCTAATTATTGAGGTTAAGCATCTATATCATTGGCCTTTTGGGTTCCTTTTGTGAAGTCCCTGTTCAGTCTGTTGTTTTTCTTTCAGATTTTTTTTTCTTACCAAATTTGTAGTTCTTTATGTAGCTTTCCTACTAATTCCTTGTGGATTATATGTTTGCAAAAATTACCTCCCGGAGTGTGTGTATGTGATTTTAAAAAACTCCTTGTGGCTTCTTTTGATGAAATCATTCCTGATTTCAGTAATTATAACGGTTTTTGTCCCTGTTACTGCAGAAAATTTTTCATTAGATTACCAGAGCTTGGGTTTTGGAGTAAAGCAGACCTGAGCTCAAATCTTAGTACTATTGTATACTAATCTGTGCCTACAGGTAGGTTCTAACCTTGGGTTAGTTCATTATTCTTGAAATCGCAGCTTCCTCATCAGCAAAACTGAAATAATAGTACTTCCTCACACACTTGTGAGACCACAGTATGTAGTGTGGTGGGCACATGGTCAGCTGGTAACAGTTCCCTTTGTTTCTCTTTGGAATGCCTAAGAGATAGGAACCACTAATCCCTTTTAGAAAGCGTTGTAAAAACTGCCTTAACTTTTTTGTGTGTGTGTCAAGAGTTGTTAAACAGCTTTTTTTTTTTTTTAAAGGTGTGTTTTAAAGGTGGTGTTAACAAGTGGAACTTATGTTAGCTAATATGGGCTGTACAAGACCATTTACTGGGAAACCCTTTGTCTGTTCTTGTTCTTGCAAGTAGTGTAATCATTGTTCCTTTTACCAAGAAGCATTTACTCTGCTGTCTTTAGATTACTTTGCAATATTGTTTTCGATTCAGTAGATAATTATTGGATCCTTCTCCTGACAAGACTTGAATTGGGTTAGGTTGATAGTAATGTAGACTGGCTTAAGTTGAATAAGAATTAGTTCCTTAAGCCAAGGCCTAAATAATATACAGAATGTACTCTGTATATGTGCACGGAAGATGAAAGACCTTTTACTGACCGAGTGTGACTTTGGCAAGCCATTAACACTCTGATCTCAGATCTAAATTTCTAAAAACCAGAAACTTAGATGAAGTCATGAGAGGGGATAAGGCATGGCACATGGGCACCACTGCTACCCTCCCTCACAGGCAGGAAATCACTCAGGCACTCTTTTTTTTTTCCCCATGGAACTAAGATAGAACTTCACTAATAGTCCCATTACAGTGTTCTAGACAGACAGTACCTACCAGCTGATCATCTGGCACTTAGATCCTGTAGTCTCTAAAGTTTTGATGGTAAGGTTGGTGATAGTACTTTGGCAGTGTGCAAAATAGAGTGGAACTGGGGGAATGTAGCAGCAAGGAGACAGAAAACAGGTGATTGTGTGTGTCCAGAGGTTACAGGAGCAAGTGGCCAAGGGAATAGAAGGGGGGTAGAACTGGGAGAAAGGTTGTGAAGGCCCAATCCTTTGCTGAATCTTTGTAGAATAGATGGATGGAAAGTAGACAAGGAGCTGAGGAGATAAAGGTTTCAAAGTCAGATGATGACAGAGAGCATACACAATGATGAGAGAAATGGATGAGTTAAGGGCAAGAATGATATTTGATTGGGAAGAGAATCATAGCCTCTAAATATGTTGATTTTGAGATTCCAGCAGAGTCTTTAGAGAGCTGATGTTCAAGAAGTTGAAGGAAGAAGTCAGGGCTTGCGTGGCTGATAGGAGCCGCTGGGTGCAGGAGCTCTGGAGCTGCGCTGGGCGTCCTTGCACTGACTGCATGACCTTGGGCCACTTTCTCTTTATTGCCTCTGTGTCTTCTTCCATGAAATGGTGGTAATGACTGTCTATCAGAAAGGAATATTAAAACAGTGATTATCTACTGCCATCACAATACATTTTAATTACTATCAATTATGGAATTTTGACTTTGTCTCAATTTTATGCTTTATTTCAAACAGGTAATTTAATTTATTTAGAAAAGACATCCTCTAGTAAATTCACATAATTTGTCATTTGTATAAATAATGTTAAGTTCAGTCTAAATTAAACTTGTCCCTCTGTATCATGTCATAAAAGGAAAGGCAAAATTGATTAATATTTACTGTTTCCCCTACATGTGGGGAAAAGATAGGAAGAAGGATTTATAAAGAATAAATCAAGAAGGCCAATAACTATATTAAATTGTTCAAGCTCATCAGTAATGTGAAACACAAATTAGATTATTTGTCCATTTAATTTAGTAGGTAGTGCTCTCTGGGGTGCTGTGAAATGGGAGCTCTGCATCACCTGCTGGGAGAATATCTGGAAACAGTTGGAATATATATATAACAGAAACCTTACATGTCTATACCTTTTGGACTAAAATCGCACTTGCAGCTCTGTAACTTAAAGAAAGAATTAATGACAGGTTTTTAAATAAGGATCTTCTTAGCTATATTAATATTGAAAAAAAGAAAGCATAATCAAATAAACTATGGCATGGGCATGAGATGGAATTCAATATAGTCCTTAAAATAATGGTTTGAATATCAAAACAATGGTTGGAAAAATGCTAAAAGTATAATGTACAGTGGAAATCTTTGTAAAGCTGTATAATGCACTGTAACTCCAGTTTTGCTATATTAAAGACTGGAAGGACATTACAATGTTAATGGTTTGTTTTGGATGTTTGGTAGATGGGTGATTTCCTTTTTCATGAAAGGAAATTCCTGTAAGTAATGTTTCTCATTTTTAGTTCTGGAATACTTTACAAATAGAGAACAGTACACTAAATAATATAGACTACCATGAGAACCATTATTTTTATAATCAAAAAAGTAGTCAATGCTTTAATTTTTTTAAAAGAAAAAGGAAAAAGAAAATCTGGTCAATTGATCATTATTAAGGAATAGTTTAAAATTCCAAATGATTGTCCCATCTGCCTGTCTCTGTACTTTCTAAGAGCAGTGGGTAAAGGGGTAAGTCAGCATCTTAAGGGAGTAGGTCTGAGAGAGAAATATATCATTCAGATGTTATGGAATCCTGAATTGACGCTTCTCTATTAACTGGGGTCAGCTAAAAAAAGATGGGAAAGAACAGTAGTTATTTTCTTGCTCTGCACGTGGGCATAGAGAGGAGCAGTATTCTGGTTTATTTGTTCTCACTTGTAGAAGTCCGAACACTTCTGCTGGAGCTAATTTTATAACCATTAGGCCATCATATTCCATTAGAATTGATAAGAAATGTAGGTAAGACACCAAGTGAAAATTTAAAAATAAAAACGATTCCAGATTTAGGTTACTTTCAGTAAATGGTTTCTCAGCATTCAGGTCTTATAAGCCAGAGTGGGAGGATATTTTAATTTTAATAACCTTTTTTTGTATGAAAAGAAATTATTACATAATGCTATATATGATATTTATATATACATATGTACATTATTCTCCCTATCACATCGGTGAGAGAGATTCGTGTGTGTAATTGAGTAATCCCCATGAAGGGACTCAAAGGGCTATTTTAAGAGATAATACTTTGAAGGTGAAATCTCAGTAGTGAGTCACATTGTCCTTAGCCAGTGGGGGAAATGTTTGGGAGAAAACAAGCCTTTCTGTTTTGTGGTCCAAGTCCCCAACTCTGTTGATGCATTTTTGTGAGTTATAAAATGAATTAATTCCATGAATTTTGTACTTTAATGGTTTGATTGAGGAAGATTGCTTTGAGATATGAAAGATGTTACCATTTCAAGATTGCTTTAAAATTGACCCTTGTTTTATAGATGTCACAAGTGTACTCTTAGTTAACTCTTAAACTGAGAGTAAACACCTGAATGATTTTTAGAATCATGCTATCTGTGCTCTGGAATCGTGCTAATCTTTAATATAGATACCTGAAACCATCAGTTAGACAGAAAAATCTGTAGTAAACACCTGAATGATTTTTAGAATCGTGCTATCTGTGCTCTGGAGTTCGTGCTAATCTTTAATATAGATACCTGAAACCATCAGTTAGACAGAAAAATCTGTACTAGACCATAGCTATAGCTTTTTACCCAACAAACTAGAATGCAATTTAAAATGACATAAATATAATAGAATTTATTATTCTAAAGTATATATGTTCAGTGCAGCGTTTAATTTGTGTAACTATGTATGTTATGTGTAGAAAGTCCATTAGCCTAACTTAGGTAGTTCGTTATCTCTGAGTCATGGGGTTGTGGAAGAGTTCTAATTTGATCTCTTCATATTTTCCAAAAATTTGGAAATACTTAACTCTTGTTCTTTATCAAAACTGTCCTAACACTTAGCATAACAGACCTCATTTTAGCTGGGTAAAAATGATGAAGTAAAATGGTCAATCAGTTACATGAACTCTCTGCTGTTCACTTTTTTTATTACCAGAACTCACAGAGAAGCAAGTAATACAGGGCATGTGAAGAAAAAACATTAAAATTTTGAAGACTTTTCCATTTCTCAGTAAAACATTCATTTTGTTACTTCCAGAGTGTGGGAAAAGATGTGGGAACACTGGGCCACAAGGGAGCCTGACAAAAAGATCCTCTAGGAGATGGACTGCTAATGGCTACTGCCTTTGGCTCTGGATGAAGGTTCTCATTTCCTTACCCTGTTGAGTTGCTGTTTCAAGGATAATTGTTGTCCTAGTATGTTTGACTCAACGCCACATCTAAATGTTCAATGATTGTACATTTTTCAAGAATGTTCTTCACCAACTGTATGATTTTTGGGGTGACATAATACATGTTCTTATTATGGTTGAAGACCTGCCTTTTTTTTCCTGACCCTTTTATTTATTTAAATGATAAGAAAAACCTAGGTTCTCTCCTGAAACAATGCTTATTTGTTTTGCTCTGTGATGTTTAACCATTTTCCATTGTGTTTTTTAACCTGTAGGATAGGATTGTTTTTATAATGAAAACAATAGTACTGTAAAAGTTAAAACACTGGTTTTTAACTTTTTAGAATTTCTAAATGTTTGAGTGTCTGCTGATACGTACAACATGCATTTTTTCCATCCTGAGTTATTTTTGAAAGGGTATATACTTTAATAAAAGTATAAATTAACATAAGATCATCCCAACAAGTTTCTTAATTAAAAATATTTTTATTACCAAAACAAAAATTATTTTTGTAGCTTATCAGGAGAGTAAAAATGAACACCAAAAAGAAAATTAAAATCACTAGGTATTTGGAAACATGCAGTTTACATTTTGATATTAATCCTTGAAACCTTTTTTCCCTTTTGCACATTTTTTTTTCAGTAGTTAACAGAATATTTTTTTCAGTTTTATTTATTTATTTTTGTTATTCATAGGTTTACATTATTGTGTATTCCCCATAGGTTACCCACCACCAATTCACCCATAAACCATCACCATAGTCCCCTGTGCTGTTTTCTACCCCTTTTTGAGCCCTTATATTCCCCCTCCCTTGCTGGATGTCTCTTGTTTGGTTCACCTATATTCTGGTTATGAGTGAAACCATTTGAAATTTTTCTCTTTCTTTCTGGCTTATTTCGCTGAACATTATCCCTTCTAGCTCCATCCATATTGCTGCGAATTGCATATGTTTATCTTTTTTGAATACTGGATAGTATTCCATTATGTACATGCGCCACGTCTTCTTGATCCAATCATCTATTTTTGGGCATCTGGGTTGTTTCCATATTTTAGCTATTGTAAACAATGCTACAATAAACATACGGGTGCATGTCTCTTTTTGGATTAATGTTTTTGTGTCCTTTGGGTAGATTCCCAGAAGTGGTATTACTGGGTCTTATGGAGGCTTCATTTTTAGCAATTTGAGGATCCGCCATACAGCTTTCCACAGTGATTGGACCAGTTTGCAGTCCCTTCAGCAGTGCAAGAGAGTTCCTTTTTCTCCACATCCTCACCAACATTTGTTGTTCCCTGTTTTTTTAATACGTGCCATTCTTGTTGGTGTGAGGTGGTATCTCATTGTGGTTTTTATTTGCATTTCCTTGATTATGAGGGATGTTGAACATTTTCTCATATGCCTATTGGCCATTTGCATTTCTTCTTTGGAGAAGTGTCTTTTAAGTTCTTCTGCCCATTTTTTGACTGGGTATTTTGCTTTGTTTTTGTTGAGTCATGTGAGTTCTTTGTAGATTTTTGTGATTAGTCCCTTGTCTGTTGTATGGAGTGCAAAAATTTTTTCCCAGTCTAGGCTGTTTCTTTGTTTTGATCAATGTTTCTTTTGCTGTACAGAAGCTTTTTAGTTTGATGTAATCCCAGCTATTAATCTTTTCCTTCACTATCCTTGCTTTGGGGGATGTGTCTTTAAAAATGTTACTAAGGTTGGGCCTCCTTGGTGGCGCAGCGGTTGAGTGCTGAGCTGTGGAGCTGTTGGCAGCGTGTGATGCGAGTTCGAGCCCAGCCAGGGAAAATCCCACATGGTGTGGCCGACCTCTCCTGCCTCACCCACTGCTCCCCTCAGCAGTGTGTTTCTGATCTGCCTGTTCTGCTCCCTGCTCTGTCTCTGGTGAACCCTCTTGCCGCCCCACACCTCTGGCCTGTACCCCAGCTTGTATGTATAAATAAATCTTAAAAAAAAATAAATAAAAATGTTACTAAGGTGGATGTCATGTATTGTTTTGCCTGTGTTTTCTTCTGTATATTTTATGGTTTCAAGTCTTATGTCCAAGTCTCTTATCCATTTTGAATTGATTTTTGTGCATGGTGTGAGGTAGTAGTCTAGTTTCATTATTCTGCATGCAGTTATCCAATTTTCCCAGCACCATTTGTTGAATAAACTGTCCTGGTTTCACTGAATAATCTTTTCACCTTTATCAAAGGTTAATTGTCCATATGTATGTGGGTTGATTTCTGGGTTCTCTATTTGATTCCATTGATCTGTGTGTCTATTTTTGTTCTAGTACTATGCAGTCTTAATTATTACGGCTTTGTAGTACAGTTGGAAGTCTGGGAGGTGATACCTCCATTCTCCTTTTTGATCAGGAGGGCTTTGGGTAGTTGAGGTTTTTTTGTGATTCCAAATGAACTTCATTGGTATTCGTTCTATTTCTTTGAAGTATGTCATTGAGATTTTTATTGGCATAGCATTCAATCTGTAAATTACTTTTGGTAGTATGGCTATTTTGATGATGTTAATTCTTCTGATCCATGAGCAGGGTATGTCTTTCCATTTCTTTGTGTCTTCTTCTATTTCTTTTAATTTCGCACATGTTTTTCATCTCACAAATAAGTGTCAATTGACAAATCCTAGACTAAACATGCACATTTTTGACAGTCTAAATAATCACTTGATGATGTTTATCACTCTTCCAGTTTATACACGTAAGATGACAAACCAAAATTATTATCAGTCATATTTAAAGCTATGATATAAATATACTGTCAGGTACCTTGAGCTATTTTAGTGGCAGGGATGTTAATTTGAAAAGAATGAAGAGACTCCAGATTTTCTTTAGTGTAGATTCTTCTCTTCCTTAAATAAAATCTATTCACAGTGGAAAAATACCAGAAATTAAGTTCTCATCAGATAAAGTGTGCTTTCTGTTTTGTTTTGGAAGGAATTCCCATCAGAGGTGCATTCATTCCCTGGAGAGACATCTACATGTGCTTGGGACAACATCTGATTTTACTTTTGTCTTCAGATTTCAGTTTTTGAAATGGCGACCCCCGTAGGGTATTGCAAATGGAATGGATGTGTCATTATTATATCTTGATTTTAAAGTAATAAATTTGCTGGACTGAGTTGGGTTGTAACTGTAAGTGTACAACCAAACTCAGATTTCTTAGGGTCTTGGTATTAGCTAAATACTTTAAAATTCCTTCTTTGGATCACAGTCTGTTTCACAAGACAAGAGAGTATATGTATTTGATTATGTAAGTCAATTCTTTAAGCCTTGGGACATCAGATAGTTGGAGGTAACCTGCTGACATGTTTTTGTTGTCTTAAGTGTAGTATTTGACCTCAACCTGAAGAAGGTGCTAAATGACTTACTTGTTTATGTGCTGATGGAGCAAGGAGAAGGGAAAAAGGGAGAAAGTCCTCTGAAGCAATTTCTGTTAGGTACTTAGTGGTTGAGGAGAAGGAGCAGTCTTTTCACGCTTAAAGAGGACAGGCCAGCGGTAGCTCCTTGGACAATTCAAAGAGACACTCTTAGTTGGGGGGGGGGGGGATGAAGCCCTCCTGCATTACCTCAGTTTCTTCTCTGAATAAGGATTCTCCAGAAACTCCCAACCTGACCGGAACCATTTTGGGGGGTGACCAAAACCCATTGAGGGAAGTGCTTGATGTCAGTGTGCCTGGACTGTGTGAAGCCGGAGGCCAGGGTGGCAGTGAGCCCTCTAGTGCACCGCAGATGTTGCCCGCAGTGCAGGGCAAGCTGGCACCCTGGGTTAGTGGAGAGCAGGGGCTGGAATGTGCCTGTCCAGACCCCTGGCCAGTTGAGCACACCTGTCGCTATTTTTGGAGGCGAGTGGTGGTCAGTCAGGTGACTTCCCTGCGAGGGTCTGGTCCTTGTCAACGAGGTTGACAGCTCTGTGCTGCCAGCTGTCCTTAAATGTCCATCTTTTCTGGGGCGGAGTGGAGGGAGCGCTGCGCCTGCCTAGCGCCCAGGGGAGGTGGTGTGTGCTCTTTGAGCAGGAGTAACCGGCTGCCTGGTATTTGGTTCTTTGTTTTAAAGGTAGGTTTTTGTTGATCTGTTTTAAAATCAACACTCAATGCTAAAGGAATTTCTGAGTTTCCCTGGCAGTCAGGATTTCTCGTTTTGAAAGGGTTATTTTGCTTTTAAAGTATGTGTTCCTTGTGTTAAGAACATCAACTTTCATTCTCTTTTGAAATTAGAGAAGGCTAATTTAGTGTCTTGCTCCTGAGGAAGACTGCTGTGGGTCAGTTGAAATATATACGTACGTGTGTGTGTGAGTGTGTGTGTGTAGATATATTTTTTTCAGCTGTGAAAAATTTTTTAAATGTGTCTTTGCATGAATATTTTATTCTCAATAATAGTGTATATTTCCATTGGGGTACACCCTTGTTAAAGAAAACGTTTGTTCACATGAAATGAAAATATCTTCACTGGGTCACACTTGGGAACTGCTTCTCAGTCTTCTCAACTTTTAAAGTAGATATTTCATGTAGAGTTGGTCTATCTCTGGAATGTTGTGCAGCTGTGCAGAGCATGAGGCTCAAATGTGCTAATTAAATATGTTTTTTAGCAAGACTGGAATGTAGCAGCATGTGGTTAACCATTCCGGTTTATTTTTGAAGAGGACTTTTTTTTTTTTGGCCAAATATTAACAATTAGAGAGTACAGTGATTTAGAGGATGCATTGCTATGTTAAATTGTTCTTTTCATGGAGGTAATGTGACTCATTATATTACTGAGATTATCCTTTAAAATATACCCTGATTAATAATCTGCTTCAAAATACAGGCAGTGGGAGCGTGCCTGGCGTTAGCATCTGTAGGCAAGATGTCCTGTTTTTAAATTCAATCTTGCTTCTGCCCCTGGTGTCAGCTCTCCTTTTTTTACTTGGTGAGTCCTTGACCTTTCTTTGGGCGGTGAGGCACAGAGTTTTTCTCTGATTTTGAGCAATGTTCTGATACTGGTTTGACGGGCTGGTGTGAATTGGGTCAGTGGGAGTAAGATGCATCCATGCAGGTGGTCTGAGTTTCATTTTAGTCGGGCAAAGTGACCTAATGGGAATAAATGGCAAGTTGGTTGTATAATATGGCAACATCTTACTTAGTGTGTCTTTAGAGATCAGTGGGATGTGATTCCAGCAAGGCTGTGCATAAAAAGTTGGAATGTATTGGAGAACTGCCAAGAGATTGGGGGCAAGCTGTGTAACATGCACTAATGCAGCCTTGTCCTGCCTTAAAATAGCTGCAGTTCAGCCAAGTATCTTGAAACTTGTCATTTCACTTGTGCAAAATCACTCCTCTACAAGTATAACCTAGAAATAGAGATATTCTCCTCTTTAGCAAGATTTATTTTTATTTTATTGTTCTAAAGCATTTAAAATCTTGTGACTACATGTAGGAAGATGCTTCTTTGTAGTATCTTGCATGGTTTTTCCTGGACTAATTAGTAATGTACTATCCCAAACTTCACATTGAGATTTCCTTTCCCCGCCCACCACACTCACTGCAAAATACGCAGTTTTTGTAGTTTCAATAAAAATTAGGGCCCTGAAGGTTTAAACAAAATCCTCTATTTTATATGTGTGATAGCCATTTGGACATGAATCATTGGTGTTTGAACACTGAAACCTTATAGAAGCAGAATAAAAGGTATTAATGTCCTGCAGAAGCTTGTTTTTTCTTTGTTTCTTTGCTTTCATACTTAGTATTTTCTGCGGTACTTGATGCTTGTCTGTGATTGATTTACTTTCTGTGATTACAATTTTTTAAAAAATAGAAAGTCTTGGGTTTTTTTTCAGGATGGTAAAAACAAAGACTGGCGGTGGTGGTTGCAATCTTGGGGGAGGAGTCCTGTGCGGGTTTGAATGTGATGGGGACAAGATTGGCCCCTGCAGGGATGGGGGTGGCTAATGGAGGAGGGGCTTTCTGAGGGAGGGGGTAATCCAGACAACCTATTAGTTTGTGTGCTGTGAAGATGAAGTTCTAAAAAATTATGTGTTTGTGGAAATAAAAACAGAGAGGATTTTAGATATTAAATAGAATATGAAAATAATGAATGAATTTTATTTGTAGGTGCTTAAGTACAAACCATCTTCCTGTTAAGAATTTCTTAAAAAGAAGGTATTAATATCTTAATAACCCTGTAATTTAAAATCTATTAGAAATTTGAGCTTAGGCTAATTGCAGTAACTTTACAGCTTTTTAGAGTACTCCACAAATGGCTTTCTTTTATATCACTATCTATAGATTTTTATAAGTCCTTAATTTTACATTGTTGTTTTTGATGTATTACATGTACTTCAGAGGGCTTCTCCTTGTATAGGAAAAAACATTATTTCTGGCTCTATGTAAATGCCTTTTACAGAGATTTTAGTTTATAATTATTTAACCTTTAATCAGTAGAGTTGAGGATTCTTTATGTTTTTAGAATACATACAAAATATGTAGAATATGTAAGAAAAATACTGTGTTTTCACAACATGGAAAAGCATTTTGTGGTAATTTGTGAAGATATTTAGCTTCTTTAGATGTGTTGATCTTTCTTAAATGGCAGATAAATCCCCTATGGTATTGTTGACATACTGAAAAATTTCTTTATTAAACCTATATATGACTTCTGCATTTTTTAAATTGTTTTTGCGTTTCCTTTCACACATTCCCTCTGATTTTGAAACAGACTCTTGGGTAGCTGAGTTGAATTCAGAAGATGTGAACTATGAGCAAGAGCCACTGTTGCCTTTTTACCTAGAACACCATGATTTGATCTGATCCTGGTGAAAGTCTATCCTGAATAAGTTTTACCTCAGTGCCCTGATGATTTTTGGAGTATTCATTCCTTTATTCTGGCAAGAGAGTTCAGTTGCATTCATTATAAGATAGCAAGCAAAAGCTTAAGTACTTATCTCTTTTGGATTATTGTATGAATTAGAAAAGCATTTATTTTAATTGTACACATGCATATTGAATATTATTTCTGCCTGTCTGTATTCTTGTATTGGCACAAACTTGTAAGAGTTTGGAATAATTAGCTTAGCATTTAAGACATTCCAGACATAAAAATTTACAGAATTTGCTTGTATGTATTGGAGGATGCACAGAACAGACTTAGCATTTTAATTGGTTCTTTGTGCAGTATGATGGCAGATGGAAGCATTACAGAAATCTGATGCATATGGCAGCAGAGTGGACAGGTGAGGCCCACATGGAAGTCATACCAGTGGTAGGTGGAGTAGTGAGTTGTTTTATGAAATGCTAACCGTCTTAGATGTTTCAACAGCTGTTGTCAGCTAACTGAAAATAAATTGAACTTGTTAGAATGGTAAGAGTCTTACTGTCAAAATCTGCTTAGATAAAATAGTGCTTCATGTCTGTGAAGATACCTGTTGTAACATTATTATAGTAGAAGGAAATGGTAATAACCCAAATATCCATCATTAGAAACTTAAAGGGAGGAATCTCAGGGAGGCAGTATAAGTAGTGGTTAAGTGGGGTTGCCTGGGTCTGAATCCTGATTGTATCCTGGGCTCACTTTGTTACCTTAAGCAAGTAACACTTCTCTGACTTACTTTCCTCATCTGTAAGATGGGCACAATCAGAAATCAGACCTTAGAGGGTTATATTGTGAGGATTAAGTATGTAAAGGATAAGTAAGTATAAGTGCTTAGTCTTATGCCTGGAAAATATGTGACGATTACATCATATTAATAAAAATACTATTTTTGAAAACCTAGTAACAGAAAAGTTTTTAATGTATGGGGAGTTTTTAATGTAAGAACACAAGATTAGATAAGTGGCATGATAATCAAGTAAGTAGAAAAACATAAAGGAAAAGATAAAAAGGAATTCCTCCAGATGTTAACTCTCAGGGAAAAGTGGGATTAGCTATCTTTTTTTTTTGTCTTAGTGCTTTTCTGTGTTTTTCAGTGTTCCTTAATAAGAAACTATGTGACTTTGATAATTTGAAAGAATAAACTTTATTTTGAAATATGCATGTTACCTACCCCTTGTAAAGAATGAGTACATTAATTATGTGAATATTCTGTTTATTTTTTCCATTTGGTTAAATTTTGCCAAATGGAAAATTGGCAAAATTTGTTTGTTTTTTTTTTTAAAAAAGATTGATTTATTTGTTTTTTTTAAAGATTGATTTATTTATGCATACAAGAGCTGGGGTGCAGACCAGAGGTGGTGGGAGTGTGAGAGGATTCACCAAAGACAGAGTGGGGAGCAGAACAGGCAGAGTGACTGAAATACACTGCTAAAGGGGATAGTGGATGAGACCAGAGCGGTCTGCTGCGCCATGTAGATCAGCTCCCTGGCAGGAGATGAGCTTGTGCTGCAGTGACTGCTGATAGCTTCATAGTGCTGAGACTTAACTCCTTGCCAGGGAGGCCCCACTGCCACAGTCTTAAAAATGCTTCACAGTAATGAAACTCCAAACTTGAAAAATTTGAAAATTTAGTTTTTTGGTTTTTTTAAAATTCAGATTAATGGTGTAGTGAAGAATATAGAGACACATGTAGTTACATCATTGCCATTTATTAATGATAGGATTTTAGGCATATTATGTAACAGAATTTTGTTTTTTTCATGTGAAAAGAAGATGATGCCAACAATTATCATCTGTTAACTATAGGTCACAAACTGCTGTGACAAACATCTCAAAAGTCTCCTTGTCTCACACCCACAGTAGAACACTTCTCACTCATGTTTCATGTCTGTCCTACGATATTTTAGGGCTCTGACCCAGGGTTTTTTTACCTGGAAACTCTGGTGGTAGGTTATATCCCAGGCAAGTGTCACCTAGTCATTTGCCCAGAAGAGAAGAGACTGGATTGTGGGATCTTTAGAAATTTCTAACCAATCATAGATAACTCTGTCCGTGATATTCTAATTCACCATTTCCCATCAAGTTCTTTGAAACTCTAGTCTTCCATCATGTCAGCGTGTATTGTTTTAGAGGAGAATCTGGCCTAAGCAAAATGTAATAGGTGTCTTTAGTAAAGGACTTCTCAGACTCCTTATAAGTAATTAGGCATTTTTGGGCAGGGGTAGGAGTGGGGGAGAGAATAATATATGCTGTTTTCCTAACTTACATGATCTTGGAATTTTTTCATAGCCTCAGGCAGAGGGTTTCCTAGAATATGATTTCTGCAAAAATGCATTAGAATTGCATTTTAACTATTACATACATTGGGAAGAAACCTTTATACTGTTGGAAGAGTTGATTAAAGCATTTGGTTTCTATGATTACGAATCAAATTGCAGGCACTGTTTTTTTTTTTAATTTAGCCATTATTGGTCACATACTTGGGTTGAATCTGTAGGGTTTTTCTTTTAATTGCTTTTCTGTTCTGAATTTACTATTGAAAAGAGAAAGGCAAACAAACCATGACCATATATCCTAGTGGTTATAAAAGATTAAATCGGTTTGAACAGATGGCTCAAACACATACAATTTTTTATTGGCTTCAACATTTTTCTTGGTTCTCTCTGACATTTTTCTATTTCTCTGACAAATTTCCATGGCAAATTTTCTAGAAATTTTGACACTACTGAAATGAGGGCTCTGATACGAAGCAGAAAGACAACTTTTGTGAAGAGGTGTTATTTATCTACCAGAAGGCTTTGGATTTAAACACAGTATTTGTTGCCAGGGATTTTATGCCTGCATATGTAACAAATCTCAAAATGGAAGTTTTCACTTAAATGTGGCTGTAACAGTCATGTAATAAAACCTTAGGTAAGAAGGAACCTCCTGTTTCATAACTATGCATGAGTAAAACTTTATAAAGACTAACTCCCCAGACCTTTGAGTTTATGGCTTTTTTTTTTTTTAAGTGAATACTTCACTTTCTGTTAGAAACTGTGTGAAGATCGGGCTGATAATTTAGTTTTCTTTTCGTTTGTTTTTTTACTTTATATGTGAGAAGGTGTGAAGAGTAATTGCTGTTTTGTGACAAGAAACACACTTTAAAATCTGTTAAGATAATTCAACAGCCCCCTTACTTCATCCCTCTCTACTGCCATTATAATCAGCATCTGACCAGGAGTAAACCTTTTGCAGGTGACTTTTGAGAATTTGAGGCATAAAAATCCTCCTTTAGAGTATGCTTCCCATTCTTTTCCATTTTGTTGATTTTAGTATCATAGTGGAAAATCATTCATGAGCTATCACATAAACAAATGTTACAAAACATTTTCACATAGTGTGGGCCTGACAGGAGTCAAGTTCTCTGCAGGAAGGAGTGTCACAAGCATGAGGACCTCACTGGTCCCCATGGAGCTGTTCCCACGCCTGGTCCCAGGACCTTTGCCTGCCGCAGGCCAGGTCATCTGGTGTCGGAGGAATTCAGAGGCTTGTGCTGGTTTCAGCAGAGGTGGCCTTGGTGGAGGTCTGTTTTTGAAAGAGGTTTGTTTATTCCCTCACTTTAGGGGACCGTAATGGCTGGCCCCTTTTGGACCACCCTTGTGATCCGACCAGCAGTGAAGCCAGATGTGAGGAAGTTTTGTGGAAGAGCAGTGTTTTTACATTGCAGGATAGTTTGTGTTTGGATTGTTGAGAATACACAGAATTAGGATTTTCAGAGCTAGATGGAACACTGTGGGTCTTCATACATTGTCCCGTTGTATGAAGGGAAACCAAGGCTGCCAGAACTAGGTGAGTCACCCAGCCTCACACAGACGTGAAGGGGAGAGATTACCATGTTAAGCCAGTGAAAGTTACTCTGAATCACTTGCAGATATATGAGAACACTTACCTCCTTGTCACCATTTTCAGAGTGCTAGGCCTGGAAAGGCTTCTCACCTCTACTTATTCAGACTACTAGTAATACATTTTTTAATTACAAGGTGAGCCTGCAAATTGATGTTCATGTTTGCTGTTTCCGTACTGTCAAATTAGCATTCACATTTTATTTGGAAACATATGTTGGGGAAATAGTGTTTTGTTAAAGGACAGAAATTAAAAAAAAATTATTGGGACAAGAAAGAAAGCCTATTGTGTATGGAAATAAAAGTCAGCACGTATGCCATGACTACCTTTGTCTTAATAAAAATACCGCTCTGTGCTGTGGCTGTCCCAGCCAGGCTGAGGAAGGTGAAGGTCATTCCAAAATAGAAAAGATCTAGTTAAATATTACTTTGACAAATTGAATATGTTTAAAAATTTTTAGACTTCTGATAATGGATATAGGCTGAGAAATTAATTCTCTGTGCTCACAGATTGGTGCTTTGTATTACACTGGTCAACAGTGACATCATTAATGACTTAAAAAGGCCCTAATCTGTAGTATCTTGGTGTGCTGAAAATGAATATAACCCTGATAATTTTTGATTAGCTCTCGTTTTGAAGATATTTCATATAACTCATATGTTTCAACGTGTAAATTTGTCCAGTAGGACTGCAACAACATCCTAAATCAGCCTAGAACGATGTCATGTTGCCTTGCATTGCATAATACCATCATGCACACATCATCCAGAGTTGATTGCATCATTTCTGATGCAGTGCAATACTACTGCCAGGCGACTGCTGAAGTAAGCTGATGTCAGTAGTGCACTAATAGAAAGCCCTGTCGGAAAGGTTGAGCATAGAAAATATTTCAGACTTTCAAAAAATGGGCAGAAGAGCTAAACAGACACTTCTCCAAAGAAGAAAAGCAAATGGCCAACAGGTACATGAAAAAATGTTCAACATCACTTATAATCAGGGAAATGCAAATTAAAACCACAATGAGATACCACCTCACCCCAGTGAGAATGGCGCGCATTAATAAAACAGGCA
>PVIJ01000426.1:281899-296008 GCA_004024925.1 Scalopus aquaticus
GATGTGGAGAAAAAGGAACTCTACTACACTGCTGGTGGGAATGCAAATTGATCCAACCACTATGGAAAGCTGTATGGCGTTTCCTCAAACTGCTAGAAATGGAACTTCCATATGACCCAGCAATACCACTACTGGGAATATACCCAAAAGACACAAAAACACTAATCCGAAAGGATACATGCACCCGCATGTTTATTGCGGCACTGTTTACAATAGCTAAGGTATGGAAACAACCCAAATGCCCAAAAATAGATGACTGGATCAAGAAGATGTGGTACATATACACAATGGAATACTATTCAGCATTCAAAAAAGAAACACATGCAATTCGCAGCAACATGGATGGACTAGAGGGGATCATGATCAGTGAAATAAGCCAGAAAGAAAGAGAAAAATATCGAATGGTTTCACTTATAACAGGAATATAGGGGAGCCAAATAAGAAAGCAACATTCAGCAGGGAAGGAGGGGAGGGGGAGGTCTCAAGAGGGGGGAGGAGGGGAGCACAGAGGACTATGGTGATGGCTCCACGAGTAAGCAGGTGGTGGGTAACTAATGGGGAATACATAATAATGTAAAAGATACGAATAACAAAAATAAATAGTATATTAAAAAAAATAAAATGAAAAAAAAATATTTCAGACTTTGTGCGAGACAGTTGAAGCTTCTGTTTCATAGAACTGTTATTATTTTATCCATTTCGGCACAATACAGACAGTCATGCCTCGAAAGTGCGTTAATAGCGTGGACAATTTCTGCTCTGTTTGTGGGGAAGTGACATTTGCCAACCAGAAGAGAAGTATCACTTCTCAAGTGAAGAAGGTTTTTCAGCTTTACTTCATATGCAAGGTTGGTGACCAAGACAAACCTTGGGCCCTGCATCTATGCTGTGCTACGTGTACAACACAGCTTTCACAGTGGTTAAATGGCAAAAGACTATCAATGCCATTTGCAGTCCCCATGGTGTGGAGAGAGCCAAGCAACCACATAAAAGACTGTTACTTCTGCTTGGTTCCTCCACTTTCCACAGAAGAATGAAGCAAAAGAAGTCAAGAATAGTCTGCCCAAACATTCAGTCTGCATTGAGATGACTGGTTCAACAACTTGCTGCAGGGTGATGCGAAATAAACATGGAATGCTTTTTGCCTGGTGTCTACAAACTTTCTTGGGAATGTTAGGGCAGAAAACTACAAGGAACTAGTAGAAGACATGCTGATGCAGTATCAGAAACTTGGCTGTAATATGTCTTAAAGATCCACTTCCTTCATTCCCATCTGGATTTCTTCCCTGAAAACTGGTATGGTTAGTGATGAACATGGCAAATGTTTTCATCAAGATATCGCATCAGTGGAACAAAGATACCAGGGAAAATGGTCCACTACAATGCTGGTTGACTACTGCTGGACACTCCCCAGAGTGTGTAAGAGACAAGCAAAGAAATCTAAGAAGTAGTCTATGACTTGATTTTTTACAGGTATTAACCGTAGGCCTGTTACTATTGGCATGCATTTTGTGATGTAAACATCAATTTATTGCAGATTACAAAAAAACTAGAGCCAGAATTAGAATTTGACTGTCATATTCGTGTTGAGCGCATACAAATTGATAGGAAACGACTAATTCTATTTCAGTTACATGACTTTTGTAAAAATTTGTTTACCAGTGATTGGCACGCATTTTGTGATGTAAACATCAATATATTGCAGATTACAAAAAACCTAAAGCCAAAATTAGAATTTGTTATTTTTGTGTTGAGCACATACAAATTGATAGGAAATGACTAATTTTATTTCAGTAATATGACTTTTGTAAAAATTTGTTGACCAGTGTTATCAGTGATTTAAAAGATAAAGGACAGTTTTGAAAAACATGACACCTCACCCTCCACCCTTTCACACACACACTGATATGGAACCTTGTTGGAATGGGTGTAATGAGTAAAAGTAAAAAACTTACGTCCCATTGTCCTAATCCTCTCCCATAGAAGGTAAGACTTGGGAAGGACCATCTTTCAGAAGTTGGCTTCTGTCTCTGGAGCCACACTGTGGGGACGGAACCTTGCACACTTCTGCCTTTCAATGATTGTGAGTCTTTCATAGGTGACTATGTAATTCAGCGTCGAAACTGGGTAATTATGAGAGTAAAAGGGGGCACTTCTGATCGTTGTACCAGGACAGCGGACATAAACTGGGACTGAGACAAACCAGGTAAAGTAGTTGGCCTAATTTGACCAAGTTACCTTATCTTTGTGTTTCATATTCTTCATGTGGGTATGATGACAGCACTCACTTCTTGCAAGTTTAGGACTAAGTGTGATGAAATTTGGAAAGTGTTGGGGATGTTGTTTGGCACATAACTATTCAGTAGAGTAGCTATTTAAAAAAATACTATTTTTTGTTGTTTTCATGTTCATTTATATTTTCATGAACTTCTTCCATTTTTGGTACCCACTCAAACATAATTACTTATTTTACCTGAGGCTTTGCTCAATAGATGCCCTGACAGTAAAATTTACTTTGTCAGCTACCCATAATCTGGAATGCAGTTATCTAATTAGCATCGTGGTCCAGAGAAGGGTGGGCATTGGGGCACTTGTTTATCAGGTGTGGCTAGTTAGTATGCACAGTCAAGAGCACATTTTTTAATAGCTAACCCTGAGCTGCAGGGATGGTGAGCTGGTTTAGTGGGTGGGTGTGCCAAGACACATCCTCTTTTGCTTCTTTCATGTTGGATTTCCTAACGTAGAAACTTGTAGGATTGCTGGATTTAGGAAAATTGAAATTGAAACAGAAACCAGAATGGAGAGACAGCACATCTTTTTTTATTATAAGTCTGTCTTGTGCAATATTTGGGGCATACTTATATTAAAAATACTTAGTTTTACTGAAGTTTAGTTTCTTTTTTGCATCTGTATTTTTCTGGCAATCCAGTTAAATAAGGAGACTTTTTACCGTACTCAGCATATCCCACATTCATATGTATATACAAAAGTATAGTACAGATCCTGTTGTAAATATTGTGATAATTGAAAAAAAAAGTCTCTGTTTTCCTCCCCTCTGTTGGAATTAACAATTGAGAAGTTGTGACTGAGTAGCTCACTGCTGCTGGGTAACGCTCAGGCCAAGGTAAGAAAGAATTCAGTCTGGTTTGCCACAGCAGCAGGAATTACTCTGTGGATACTTCTTGGCTGTCAGGTTGGATGGAGTTAAGCCAGCTCTTTTCCTTGGAGGGTAGTCCATCGGTTGAGGTGATGTATTAAAGCCCTGGCCAACTTAGAGAACTCTTAGTTTCATGGTCAAATTACTTTAGTAATCATTTGAGGAGGGAAGTTAATTTTGGATCAATTATATTTCACTTGTCAGTGTAGAGGGAACAACTTGTATTATCATTAAGAGTGACCTTCAGATGCTCTTCCCATAAGATTCTTCTTCCTGTTTCTGACTTGCAGTTGTGCTGCCTAGAAAATGCTGGTGAGTTTTTTGCCTCTGTTTTGGAACTCTGTCAGCCTTCAACCTGAAGGGCACTGCATGCCTGCATGCCTTTGGGAAATGCTGATGGGAAGATTAGAGGTTATGGAAACCTGAGTGTCAGTTTGCATTTTTTACACTCTGGGTATGATTCCTGTTAGTCAAGTCTCAGAGCAAAAGCTTCACCAGGTTAATGATACACTTGTTGAAATTAGTAATGGCAAATGAAGGTTGAGATTGTGCCTACTAGAAGAGTGAGCCAGCGCAAATTGCTTTTAAACCAATACTGGCTTTTTAATTCCTGCCATGTAAAAAATTTAATTTACCCAATGAAAAGGCACAATTTTCACGTTATCTAAAGGAAAATGCACAGTGGTAAGAGTTTACTATCAGGCACAGATAGTGTGGGAGCTTAGTCGAGGGAGAAAAATCCAATTAGATCTGTTTGTTCAAAGTACGAGATTTGGAGAGCTGTATTTTGCTTTTAACTGGTGGCTTTCCAGAAATTAAATTCCTGATAATGTAAAGAGCCCTGATAGTCACTGGGCTTTGGATGCTGAAAGTTATTTTGAAAAATTTGTTCCCTTCCTTTCTGCCTCCTTTTCTGAGCTGTTTGCTAACTACTTGTTAGTTACGCTGCCTTTGGATGCTGTTTTGCTCTTCCGGCTGTAGCAAGTGGAGGCTTGTCAGTGTCAGAGGGCTGATTTGCTTGACAGGTGGAATATTTGACCTAATCCTTGTGCATGGCTTAGTGCTTGCAGGTGCCTGGTTGGGTGAACATTGACTATTACTTGTGGAAATTTTCACATTTTAAAGCAGTGATTCTCCATCTTGGCAGCAAGTGGCATCACCTGAGGGGCCTTTAAAATGCACATTTTGTGGTGACCTCAATGTACGATATGCATGTGTTGATTTTAAGTGATGCACACCTGGAATGTTACATAATGGTGTAATACAGCATTACTTCAGTAAAAAAAATTAAATTAAAAAAAAGCAGATATCTAGGTCCCAGCTCCAGAAAATTGGATTTCACTTTCTGGGCTGCAAAGTGGGCATCTGGACTTTTTCCCCAGATGATTCTGTAGCCAGGTGTGCATGTTATCATTTGGTCTAGTCGCCGAAATAGGACTCTAGTGGGTGCTGTTCGTTAGGGTAGCCATGAGCCCTGTGCAGCTGCTTTAAAACATTCACATTAAATCAAGTTAACGGAAACTAAAAACTCAGCCCCTGTCTCGCTGGCCACATTTCAAATGCTCAGTAGCCACATATGGCTCATGGCTGCTTATTGACACTGCAGATATAGAATGTTTTTCCAGCATGGCAGAATGTTCTGTTGAGCCGCCTGGATTGGGGCTGTCCGTAGAACGTCAACAAATCAGGAGGAGCCTTGAATGCTGAGAAGTCAGACACAGGAAGGACAGGCTTGGAATAGCGCTGCAGGACCTGCCAGTACTGAGGCACATCAGACATTTTTAGCAGGCTTTTTCTCGATGGTCTTTGGCACCAGGAGCTGAGCAGCAGTTGGTGCAACGGATTATGTGTCGTGTCTTGCTGAAAGGCCCCATTTAAAAGCAGGCTGGCCTGAGGGGTGTGATAAGAACTGAGGGTAGGAAAATGTGAACTCCAAGTTGCCCAGGACCAGGGAGGAGAGAATAAAGCTTTGTTCCTTCAGAGCTGAGGAATGCCCTTTAGGGTCAAAGGCATAAGTATTTGGGGTAAAACTAGGCAAGAGCAGGTTTTATCCCTTCTGCAGAAACACCTGTTTTAGTTGTTTTCTTTTCCTCATTCATCTCTAATACATGGGAGAGAAGGAAGGCTCTAGCATATATTCCAGTTGAAACAAAGTTCCATTGTGACTCTCATATTCTTGAGGGAGGAGGGGCGCAGGGAGATGGGTGGAAGAAGGAGCATTTACACATATAGGGGTTTGGACAGATAGGGGTTAAGGGAATGAAATCAGACTAAATCACTCAGACACATACCATAAAAATCTAGGTAGAGTTGTGGAAAAGAGAAAGGGTAGAAGAAAAATGACATATACTGGTGGATGTGGATTTTCTAGATGATGCTCTCCTTGGACAGGTCCTCGTGGGGAATCTGCCTGGAGTGGAAGTGAGAAACTCAGGTGGGGAGATGGCATGGGGCTGGCAGCCCATTCTGTACCCTCCAAGCTGTTTGCTGAGTTAATTCTTTTGTATTAGTAGCTTCTTGGGAACAGAGTTTGTTGCTTTCCTTGAGCCTACCAAAAAGAATATGTGTGGGAAAAGCGCAAACAATGCACAAGTCCGAAGCATGCAGGTGGACCACGGGGTGCCAGGCCCACCTGTTTATGAGAGCCTGGGAGTATGTGAGAGTTTTCCCTATTTTGTCATTGTTGGTCACTGTGAAGTTTAGGTGCCTTTTGCAGTTTTCATTTTTTGCCTTTGTTACACTTTCCAGGCAAGTGTTCTTGACAAGGTTGTGTCTGTGTTTTGGCCAGGTACCACATCACCCATGGCACCAATCAGCGTGTCGTCCCCCCAGTTACTCCAGCACTTCATTTTGCAGAAGGTTTGTATATTCTCTCTGAAGCTCAGAGAGCTGGATAGGAAATGTTAACTTTTTTAAAAAAGGAAGAGGAAAAATTGGAAAAACCCAAAAGAAATGCTAAGATGAATAAAAAGGAAGCAAGCGTTGATTAATCAGTATCTTGTGTAGTAGAAAGTCATCCCGGAACTCTTGAAGATGCTGTTGCTCTTCTCTTGCTTATGGATTTTGGAGGTCGTTATAGATAGGATTTTAAAGGGCAAATAGAAAACTTACCTCTGAGCCCCCAAATATTTGCACTCTAAAATACCATCTTTGAGTTCTTAATACATGATTGAAATCTTCTAGAAATAACTAGACCTTGGTTTTTGATAGTGAATTAAATTGTAGTGAGGGGAGGATGAGGTGGTACGTAGAGGTCATTTGTCTGGTAGTTTCCAGGCGTGGACATCATCACCGGTCTGAGGGGCTCTTGAGAAAGTGCAGCTTTTGACCACATCACATCCTTGTTGAATAGAATTTGCAGAACCAGGAATCTGTATTTTCAAATCCTGTATGATTTTGTTAAGCAGCTAAGTTTAAGAACTACTGGCTTATCGTTATGCCTCACTTTTCAGATGAGAAAACTGAGGAATAGGAGGGGAACTGATTTCCTTGAAGTCAAGTTAGAGAGGGACTAGACTAGGGTCCTGGTCCCTGTGATGGCCCCTTCTTAACCAAGAACTCACCATCAAGGGCCTCCCTGGCGGCGCAGTGGTTAGGCGCTGCGCTGTGGAGCTGTCAGCAGCGGCCGACCTGAGTTCGACACCCAGCTAGGGAGATCCCCACATGGTGCGGCAGACCTCTCCTGCCTCGCCCACTGCTCCCCTCAGCAGTGTATTTCTGTCGATCTGCCTGTTCTGCTTCCCACTCTGTCTTTGGTGAACCCTCTCGCTGCCCCACGCCTCTGGCCTATGCCCCAACTTGTATGCATAAATAAATAAATCTTTAAAAAAAAAAAGAACTCATCATCAAGTGTCATGAAGTCTGACTCATACTGTGCTTTTCTTTCTGAAATCTGCTTCTTTTTATTGTATTTTTATTTTTGGCATTATGTTGAATTATCTTTTATTCCCAGAGTGCTATTTTTTGCTTCATTATCAAGGGTGGCCTGTCACAGGTACACATGCTTGCACAAGCTAGGTGCACACTTTGAGGGTGGTCTCCGGGACCCTTTTCCTCAGATTGCAGTATTGTCTCATGGGTGTTTTCTTTGTGATTTAGTTTACTCCCTCCCCTCACCACTACAAAAAAAAAAAAAATCCTATCTCGATGTATTTTTGGCTTCAGGATAACTCCAGATGGTACATTTTGTATAGGGAAAAATCACAGATTTTTTTCACACTTTTCCATGAATTAGTTTCCTTCTTTCAATTTTAATGAAGTTATTAATCTCACAAAGGAGTAATTTTATAAGGAGACTAATCAATGGGCAAACAGATTTGCATACAATATTTAATTTCATTGCAAAAAATTAAGAATATTGTTACTCCTATCTTTACGTAATTTGTTACGCCCACAAATTATTAGCATCAGATGCTAAAATAACAATCCAATTTTCCTGAAATAAAATATTAAGAAAAACCTTTCAATGCATGGGCTTGACATTGAGAAATGAGATGCCAAAAATGAGATGGAATCAGTGATGTAATTGAAAATACTTTGAGAAATACATGGCTATATGCAAACGTTATTGATTTTTAAAATCATAATTCAGACTGGAGAGCTGAAATGGTTTCAGATGATTCAGAGCTTTTGCAAAGAGCTTACATACAGAAATTGAGGATGTTTTGTACAGTTTTACTCATTGTGGATTATTTATAGAAAATGTTCTTTACTTTGAAATGCTCTTTTCAATGTGGCTTTTGTAGTTAGATTTTTCTGGATCAAACTGAGGGCCTATGATCTTTGAATCTAAAGTATTTCTAATCCTAGCTGACTTTGCTCAAAAATATGAGAGCACCTCAGTATTAATCATTCACATTGGTCTCACAGAGTAGCCCCAGTGAAGCAGAGGATAGAAAACAAATTTTTGGAGATTATTTAAACAAATCTTTTAGTTCATAACGTAGTTAAGGGATCTCCTGTAGTAGTACTTCATTTTAGGGCAGGTTCACACAAAAAGGAAACAGGACATTTGAACTATCCTGAACCCTGAAATGGTGACAGCCAAGTTCTTTAGAAAGGCAGGCTCTCCGGAAATTTCTGATTGGGAATAAAGCATTTTAAAATAATTGGATACTTTGATTAGTCTGTGTTTGAAATTTTCCTTAGTAGTGAATGTGTCTGATATAGTTCTGTGTTTAGTTTACTACTAAGTTGGATAACTGCCTCAGTGGCGTAGTTAGGTGTGGACCTTCACTCAGAATGTGGAGAATTTTTCCTGTGCTAGGCTCTGAAAAGACAGTTCTGCTCTCAGGAGGAAACTGCGTCATGTCATGATTATATATAAACAGTGGGCACAAAATGAGGGCATCATATTCAATATGTTCTAGATGGGAAGCAAGAAGGGCAGGTTTCTGAAGAAAGGTGACTCTTAAAGAATGAGTAGTATTAGTTGGAAGGATGAGGGTATGGGGGGAAGACGAGGTGTGATGTGTGTGAGGGTGTCCCAAGCAAAGGGGACAGCATGCACAAAGCCACTGAGAAGCAGACTGTTTGCTTTTGGGACGTGTTCACAGTGTGCTTTTGTGAAATGTTATGGGCATGGCAGAAGGGGTATGTAGAAGATCGAAGGGAGCTGAGGCAAGGGGAAAGGTCTTGCATGCCCTGAAAAGCTTTTACGGAAAAAATGAAGGGCGTGGATGTTGAAAGATTTTAGTTTGCTTGTTTTTCAGAACTTACTTAATCTCTAGTACGGAGTGAATTTTAATAGGGCAAAATGTCAGAGTAGTGATTTAGTCAAAGAAGTGATTTAGTCAAGAAATGCTGAAGGACTAATCAGGTCAGGGTTATAGTCTTTAATTTTGGTGGGGTCCAGAAAAATTGGTAATAACAAAACTGATAGGAAAAACTGAGTTCCCAAGGCATCCTAGTCTGTCCTCTGAGGGTTTACTGTTCTTCCACCTAGTCGTGTGTTGTGAAGAGTCTCTAAACCCATATGTGAGGGTTGAAGATGGCCACCATTAGTGTATGCAGGACATCATAGTTGTCAAATACATTGTTTTCTGATTATTACTAGGTAGAAAACATTTCATTTCCAATTAAATGCTGTATTTTGAAATATGGTCATCAGCATTCTTGATGAAGAACTGATGGGAAGTTATTTGTCTTAATAAGAATTTTTTTTGAGTAAATATGTTCCAGAAGAGTTGCATGTAAAGTAAAATTTTGAACATCATATTTTAAGTATTTCATAGCAATGTACCACAAAAGTTAGTTTTCATGAAACCTAACATTACGTTAAAGTTATTTTCTTCTTATTTTTCTTATCTAAATCCAGATTTCCCCATAAGACTTTGCTTTTAGGCCCTTATAAAACAGACATTCAGCATTGCTGGTGAACATGGTCCTTTGGATTTTCTGGAGAAGTAAAGTGGTACTTTGAGAGATTAAATTGTTTTGTATCCGTGTTAAAAATAGTTTTTGAAACATTTTTCATGGCTGTGTATAGATAAATCTCCCTATTATTGGACATTTCGGTTGTCTTCAGTTTTTTTCCTACTGTGCAAAGTATAGTGATAAACATTATTACCAATTTTAGATTCCTAAAAGAGAAATTGCTGGATCCAAGGAGTTTTATTCAGTACCTGTTTCTAAGACTGATCTTTGCCAAGTGTCTTCCTTACTATCTTTGAGCTGACTGACTTCCTCCTGTGGCAGAGGATTTCAAACTTAAGTAGGTTAGTAGCATTTTATATGGGATTTTGTTTTTTGTTACTTAAAAGGGCTGCTTCTGGAACTTTTTTGTAAATCATAATAATCTTCACAGAGAGGTCACATATGTCTCAAGCAAAGATATTCCCAGCCTACAGTAGAAATGTATTTGATTACTTGGGTAGATTTCCTTCCTTCTTATGTGGAATAAGAATGAGATTTATTGGCTTGTATAAAGTAGAGCCAAAAAGTTAATAGAAATAACAAAATCTCTCGGACTCTGTTTAGCTCTTTCACTTTTATATTCAGATTCTTTCAAAACTATATGTTTAGAAAATTGATGTGTGGTTTTATGTGTCTTCCGAGTATTGAATGCAGATACAGTATTTACCGGATAATTTAGTCCTTTGAAGTTTAGGTAAAATCAAAGAGCTTATCTTGAAGTTTTTAGTTTTCTTATAATTACCACTATGTTCCAGATTGCTCGTAGTTATATATTTTTTAAACCCTATGCTTTAAAGCATTCAGAATTTAAATATATTAAGGTTGGGGAGAGGCCTAGATTCAGTGCCAATATAGAATATTTTCATGTAGATTTATTTTTTATTTATAGCTTATGCATTTACTGCTGAAACAGGAGGCCCTTATCCTTATATCTTGCATCTAATTTTGGCTGCTGATAGGGTAGCTATCAAAGACTCAAAAAGTTAATGTAAACTCCCCAAATCATGAGCAAGTTAACTGTCTTTTCTTGGAACACAAAGAAAGGGTCCTTTTTCCAGACTGATATAATCACAATGTCATGCTCTTTTTCACAACACAACTGTGGGGAATTACAGAAAAAAAAACAATAAATGGTGCCACCCAAATCCTGAAAAGAACAAGACTCAATGTAGGGGAACTGGGCAGTGGACAGAGCACATATTTTTAAATAACTGTAATTAATATAGGCATGACCCATCTGAAGTTAAAAGACTTCAACTGTGAAGACTGGATTTTAAATGTTAACAGAGAATGATTATTCACATTATAAAATGACTCATCCCTTATCAAAGGACTTACTATCTTCTTATTAAGAGGATATCCCCTTAGCACACTTGGGTACTGTTCTGCTCATTGTTTTGTGCTTTAATTGAATTAGAGTGCCCTGCAGTGTGGTATCCTAAAAGACTATGATATGACCTATGATGTGACCCAGGCATTTCACTCCTAGGAATAAATAAATAAAATAAATGAAAGCTCATGTCCAGAGAAAAATTATACAACACAAATATTCATAGCAATTTTGTTTGTAGTAGCCCCAAACTGGAAACAACTCAAATATCTCTCACAGGTGAATAGATAAGTAAACTGTGTTCTGTCTGTTCAATGGCATATTTTCAACATTTAAAGAGAATTGAACTATTGTTTTAAGTAACAAAATTATTGAATCTCAAAATTTTGCAGAGGGGAGAAGTTAGACAGAAAGTTAAAACTATTCCATTTATATAGAAGATAGAAACTAATCTACAGTAACAGCAGAGCTGTGATGGGGCGGTGAGAAGAAGGAAAGGCAGACTGGAGGAATGGACTACAGACGAGCACAAGGAAACTTCCCGCAGTCGTGGATGTGTGCCTGTTGTTTGTTGTGGTGGTTTCACAGGTGTCGACATAACAAAAATTACAAATAGCTTAATTTACTTATGTGCAATTTATTATTTATTACACATCAGCTGTACCTCAAAAGTCCCCTCTCCATTTGTCTGCTGGTGCACACTCTTTGCATCCAGTCAGCCCAGTCTGAGTCAAGAACAAGGGCAGGAACAGGCCAGCAGTTGTCATCCAGGTGCAGGATGCTGTGCTCCTGGGAGCGACTGCTGCAGGGAGGTCCTCCTTCGGGGCTTGAAAGCTGAATGAGAGAGGTGTATTTCGTGGGGGGTGCAGAGTCTGGGAAACGAAAGGGGTTGAGCTGCCTGGAGTGAGGGTGTGTTGGGGTTTGTGGCAGGGGATGAGACATGGGTGAGAGGGGGGCAGGGAGCAGGGAAATTTGTGGTTGTCATATAGTTTGAAGCTTTTGGTTTTTAAAGCCTTAGGGTGTCTTTGGTTTACCAGCCCTCACTGGTACTTCTCAGCAGGAGAAAAACAATCAGCTCAGGCCCTTACCCATATCTGGGAAGCAACAATCTGAGGTTCAGAGCTCATGGAGCTCTTAGAAGATGCCACTCTACAATCTGTCCAAGGAATGTTCTAGGCAGAGAGAACCTTCTTATTCCGAGGGGGGAATCTGTCTTGCCAGACAGCTTAGTTTTATCCAAGAAACTGCACACTACATTGGAATCCCACCTGTATAAATATGTAACATTTCTTATTTTAAAAATCAAGTGTTCTTTGTAGAAACTAAGGAAAATAAGAACATTTAGACTGCTTTTAATCCCACCAGTGTTAACTACTTTTAAGAATTTCTATATGTCACTCCAGTTAAATGTACATTCTCAAATGAAAACAGGTTCATAATATGTTTATGTTGCTACCTGCTGTTTAATCTGAGCATCACCCAATATTTTACAAAAATATTTTACATAAATAATCATTGTTTTTGTTTGATGCACAGGAGTCTACATATCATGTCTCATGATTTATCTAACCAAACTCCTTCTGAGGACTTTTTTTGTTATAAAATGTTTTAAATTCTGGGAAAACCAGAATTTTATTTAAAAACTGGTAAATGAAAAATGTATAATTAGTATTTTATTCAAGCATGTATTTCTTAGCTTACATTGCAGAAAAATTGCCTTAATCTCATGGATATTATAACTGAACCCAAGTGGAGAGAGATCCACTTCTAGAATTACACATGGATTCATACAGTGGGTCTTTGTTTCCCAGATAATTATTTCATCTGTGCTGTTCACAAAAAGTAACCATCAGTGTGAACTCTATTGTTTCAAAGGAAGATTTCATTATCAGAAATAAGTTGAAAAGTATATATATATCAGAAAGGAGAAGTGTAAATAGCAGTAATAACTAACATTCCATTTAACTTAACTTGTATTGTTTTAGGTATTTTACATGCATTAACTCATTTAATTCTCAACACAATTCTGTGAGCAATAGGTTCAACAATTGTTCCTGTTTACAAATAAACATACTGATTCACAGAGAGATCAGTAGTTTACCTACGTAAGTTATCACTTTATAATATGAAAACATTCAACTTCATTAGTACCCAAAGATGTGCATTTTAAAATTACAGTGAAATACATCATCTTAAAGACCTGTTATAGTCTTAACCATAATACTTGTTGTCCATCTGGGCAGAGGAAAAGTAAGCCCTCTCCTATAGTTTTGGTGAGAGAGCCCATTTCTGCAAGGTTACAGGTTACTCCTAGAAATTTATCCTAAGTAAATAATGGACAAGGTTGCAGTGATATTATCACATTCATGAAAAAATGATTGAGAATAGTGAGCAATTGTATGTCTTATAAGTGGGGACTTGGTTAAATTATGTTATATCCTTATTGTAGGACACTGTTTAGCTATGAGAAATAATGATTTTTGGCATATGCTTATGGAAATAGTTGTTCAGGGATAAACACACAGCATGGAATGTGATGCTCTGGCTTCCTGTATACTCTGAGCTTCTGGTTATTGGCTCCCCACTGGGGGCCTGGCATTCCCATGTTGTGCTTTTGTTTACTGCAGGGCCAGAGAAACTGGTCATCTGTTGACCCAGAGGTAAGGAACCCCTGCAGTTCCTGTGAGGAACCCCCTGGGGTTCTTTGAAAATCCCAAGCATGAGAAGTGCTGGCTTAGGGGGGAGAAAGAAAAAATTAATACATTCTCTTATAGGTCTTATTTTTTTTTAAAGATTTATTTATTTATACATACAAGCTGGGCTACAGGCGAGAGGTGTGAGGTGGCGAGAGGGTTCACCAGAGACAGAGTGGGGAGCAGAACAGGCAGATCAGAAATACACTGCTGAGCGGAGCAGTGGGCGAGGCAGGAGAGGTCTGCCGCACCGTGTGGGATTCTCCCCGGCCGGGCGTCAAACTCGCATCGCTCGCTGCTGACAGCTCCACAGCGCAGCGCTCAACCACTGCGCCACCAGGGAGGCCCAGGTCTTATTTTTTTTTTGATTTTTTTAATATATATTTTTATTGTTATTTATGTCTTTTACATTTTGTATTCCCCTTGGGTAGCCCACCACCAATTCACCCGTGATCCATCTCTATGGTCCCTTGTGTTCTTTTCTATTCCATTTTGTGCGCTTTTCCTTCCCTCCC